>PVHT020000173.1:19403505-19501480 GCA_004024745.2 Catagonus wagneri | reverse complement strand
GTATTTCTTAATGCCTTTGATGAGCTTTGAAACTGTAAAACTCCTGAAAGGGTACACTGGATGTAACATTTTTCAAATAGCATCTTTTTTTTTTTCTGCTGGAAACTTAATTTAACCTAAAACACGTAAAGAGATTAATATGATGAAAAATCAGTTATTACCTCACTAATTTTGAAACTATTTAATACAATTATTCTTGTATAATTAGTACACTAAAGTCTATAGTTAAGAAAAACCTAAAATAGTTTTTAACAGCATTTATTTACTATGAAACTACATGGAAGAAAATTATGTCAATCTACTACTGCATGGCAAAACTGAAATAAATATAAGAATTTCTAGGAGCAATTCTAAGTGTTCTATAACATTATGGCACTATGATCAGTCTAGCCAAATACAAAGACCACAGGCCTTTGGCTTTGAACATTAATATAAAAATCACTTAAATATCTGCATATAAATGCTGTTTATGATTTTATAACTTTATGAAATGAAGGGAATAAAAATGAGTACAAATGAAGCAAAAGATGATTCACTTTTTTCTACCTCATTTTTCCTGGAGAGTGGGGTGGAGACAGCTATATTTCCTTCTAGAAGTGGGGAAGATAACATAGCCAAAGCTTTCTATATTTCCTTGAACATCAGAAGGAGTCAGCGTCTATATTTTAGAAGAAATAATGTCTGCATACTGCTACAGTGGCAAAACTACTGTTGGTCGATGCCTTTTTATCTTGAAGAAAAAACTCTTTAAAAGTAGTTTTTGTCAGTATCGACATTTTTTTCTGGTTTACTTTGCATTTAGCTGAGGCCAGTACAGGACTGATAGTACAAAGACTCAAGTCGTTGTATGTTACTTATGTAATGCACACTTACTTTGCATGATCAAATCAGAACCTCGTATTTTTCCTTTAGAACTAGGATGATCATCCCTCATATTTTTAACCATGGAAAGAGTTCCAGTATATCTTAATAAAATGCTAATTTCACCTTGCACGTGAAATCTTTCTTCTTGGCACATAAGAATGGCTACAGGTAACAACATTATATTCCCCATGATAACCTCATGAAAACTAATAAGAAAAATTATTATTTTACACTTCTGTCAATACTTACACACACACCAAATCCTATTCAGTCATTACATGTAAAATGCTTTATACCATATTGTGATCCCTTTTATGACACAGGTCATCAACAGCAAACACAATTATAACATGTCATTTGTTACCTTACCTACTGTTGAATTTTTCTGGGTGTTTTTCTCTCATGATGTGGAATCTGTGTGCAATGGAAGCATCCTAAGGAGAGAAAGAGAAACGATAAACAGGACAGTTTATAATCTTATTACCATGTGGAAATAATGATTAAAAGAGAAAAAAAATAATATTCTAAATTAACTTTTCCTATAAATAACATTGTCAAGAAGATGCTCTGAAATTAGGCAAAAATGTGTAATCAACATAAATTCCGTGGATTTTAGTCTACAGACTAAAAAAAGGTGTGATTTAGTCACCATTGTTTATTTTTCATATTTAATTCTAGGAATTGACTTCTAAGTAATGGATATATCTCCTTTAATAACTGGTTTTGGCCTCATGCTTAAAATAGGCTTAAGACAGTTCATATGAACAAAGATGTCAAAAGTAGTTGAAAATATTGTTACACAAAAGCTAGAAGGATGGCATAAGTGGAGAAATGATCAGGTAGAGAAGCTCCATGTCCTTTGAGATTAATTAGAGGTAAAAAGATAGTGTGAGGCTGCATATCTAGTAAAGGTAAGTATACTGCATGATTTTAAGGTTTGTTAAGAGTATGCTGGATATGTAATAATTAACTGTTCATTCCACAAGCTACTTTCTGGCTTAAAGGAGAAAAGCAACAAAGAGAAACATTTATTTTTGGAAAATTGGTGACAAGTGTAACTAAGCTCTGAGACCTCAAATGAATCAGTTCTGCCCCTTAATGGATGTTTCTTCCTTTTAGGAAATTCATTCAGTTTCTAAGAGACAGAATCACACAATGTGTGAGATTGGTGGAATACTGTGATTCAAGTTTTTCAAGCAGAGACTGTTCTTGCTAACTTTTAACGGTTGCTCCCGTAATTCCAATCAGAGATATTTTCCCATTCTTCATCTTACACATGATTAATCGCCCCAAAGAGAAACTAATATATTTACAGAAATAGAGCTATTGTTGCAATTAACCATTAATTTTGTTTCATAGTGGGAATAAAAGAAAAACCAAACACAAAAGAAATAAAGAAGTTGTGTATTTCAGAGAATCCTGAAAACACTAATCAAGGATTAAAAGTCTAATGAATGAAATGAAAAGGCTAATGTGCTTACTCATGCATAACAAAGCATGAGGCACAAGAGAGGGACCAAAGCCCACTGCAGATGGCAGAGCTGCCTTTCCCTGCAAGATAGAGCTATGACAGAAATGTTATATTTTCTGTACATTTTCTCCTCTAAACAGTGTTGAATAATTGAATTAATCTACAGTAAAAAAGGACACAATGGGAGAGACAGGTGTGTACTGAAACAGTTACAAAATTAAAAACATAAAAATTTTATGGTGGTATATTCCAAGATGTAACTTTGTTACATACGTATTATATACATATGGTCACTTTCCTGATTTGCTAAGAATATCAAGATGCTCACTTTTATTGGTCCAAAAGCTCTCAAACCCAGTCACAGAGTTCCTTCCTTGTTAAAAAATTCTCACTAATAAGCCATAAATATACTTTTGTCAGAATGTGAAGTTATCTTACTGCAGTATGAAATAACAGAAAAAATAATCTGAGTTGGGCTATTGACGCTATATTATGTAGCATTTTTGTCAAATAATTTTTTTAAATCATTTATTTTGACTTTATCCCTAATCTGATTCAAAATCAATTTGGAATACCTTATAATTAAATGCATACATCCAACAGATCAGTTAAACAAAAGCAAAGAAATATGCATCAAGCTCTAAGAATGAACAATCAATATTAGTTATCCACAGGAAGACTATCGTTGAATTTACCTCTACTTGAATTATTTGTTTCCGCTAAGGTATACAATGAAACTTTTAAAAGTAGACTGTGTAGTATAATTTGCATTTTATAAGCATATAGTTTTGCAGTAACAGATCTCTTCCTTTCCAGTGCAACATAAATAGAACAAAGAGAGGGAGAGAGGATAGGAGGAAAGGAGATGGAATATCAAAAAATTATTTAAGTAGACCAGACTATACCAGAGTAATTTCTTAGAAATACAGAACACCAAAAAGCCAATGATAAACTTAATGTTAGCTCCCCTTCCATCTCCAAGACACTCAGTCAATGGATCATGTAGCAAGGAGCAGGGAAAAATAAAAACTAGTGAGGAACACTGGCATGCCTTTTCCTTGTGTTGAATGGGTTCCGCCACAAAGACAGAGCTGGCATTGCTGACTAAAGGATGGATCCGGAACAATGACAGCAGGTGTTCATTTGGATGAAAATTCAGACCAAATTCCCATGTGACCACATCCCTTTGGCATAACCCCAAGAGGTTTGAAAGAGAACTGCCAAACCCTGCAAACTTATCCGGCAGCCATATTTCAGGGACACTAAGGTTCTCTAAAAAGAAACCAATTAGAAAAAGCTAAAATAATATTAGTTTTTTACATAAATGTTGCCTTTTCAGTCTCTGTGTATTGAAGTTTTTAGGGATCAGAAATTAAATGTGGTACCAGTTCCACACACGAAAATGGACAAACTTTGAATTCAGACAGACTTTCACTTCTAAGACTTGAGACTTTGAGCAAATCATTTACCATGAGTCTTATCTTTAAAAGAGAGTATCGATACCCCTTTATAGTACTGTGGTGGAGATTTTTTGAGATTATTCTGTGTAATAATCGCAATAATGTCCTGTATAGCTGAAGTGTTCAAATATTCCTTATCCATACCAGACTATTACTGAAAGCAATAGGGTTCTAAAATATAGTTTAATTGCATTATTTTGAAAGATGTACTTGCTTACTCTCAATTTGGTTTTATCACTTTTCCGAATTTATAAAATACTTTCGCTTTAAATTAATTTAAAAAATCAAACCACACTTAGAAGTATCTGTACAGCAAAGGAAACCATAAAAATAATGAAAAGACAACCAACAGAAAAAACAGTAGGCACATAAAAAGATGCTCAATATCACTCATCATTAGAGAAATACAAATCAAAACTACAATGAGGTATCACCTCAAACTGGTCAGAATGGCCATCATTAATAAGTTTACAAACAGCAAATGTTGGTAAGAGTGTGGAGGAAAGGGAACCCTCCTATGCTGTTGGTAGGAATGTAAATTGGTACAACCACTATTGAAAACAGTATGGAGGTTCCTCAGAAAACTAAATATAGAATACCATATGACCCAGCAATCCCAATCCTGGGCATATATCCAGACAAACTTGAAATACAAAAATATACATGCAACCCTATGTTCATGGCAGCATTATTCACAACAGCTAAGACATAGAAGCAACCTAAATGTCCATTGATGGGTGCAAAAAATATAATCAGACCTAAGAAATAAAAATGCAAGCTCATTAAAATAAAACAAATTTGAATCTCATTATGTTGTTTTTACAAAGCAGTCTGTATAGTAATTTATGTATGTATATATGTACAATATATGTGTATATTCATGTATCAGAGAATCAGCTCCTTATATACATCTGTCCTTAATACTCTGCCCTGGTATTTTTCTAGACTGACTGTTTACTCTTCCTGCAAGGGCTTATAATTATTTTTTTTTAAATAAAGTTACCCTAAATCCCCAAAGTTGCATTTTAAGTTACTAATTCGAAAAACTTATTTCCTATCAATCATGACTTTTTTTTTTGTCTTTTTGCCTTTTCTAGGGCTGCACTCATGGCATATGGAGGTTCCCAGGCTAGGGGGCTGACTGGCCAGCCTACACCACAGCCACAGCAACGCAGGATCCAAGCCGTGTCTGCAACCTACACCACAGCTCACAGCAATGCCGGATCCTTAATCCACTGAGCGAGGCCAGGGATTGAACCCTCAACCTCATGGCTTCTAGTCGGATTCATTTCCGCTAAGCCACGATGGGAACTCCAATCATAACATTTTAAATTAAGAAAATATAGGTGTTGCGATACCTGAGCCTATGTACAGCAAATCTTACTAAGATGAAGACATTATCAATACTAACCTTTTTCTTGAAGTGTAAAATATATTTGTCCAAGTATTTTCATAGGTACTATATTTTTTAACCCATTTAAAGAAACTTTCTATAACAATTATTTTTACTTGTCAAGTAATTTTTTATTTTTAAAGTGGTATTATTTATTTTCTCAATTTTATTCCATTTCAGGACCGAATTTAAATCTAGCCAATTACAAATGAGTATTAACAAGTGTTATTCCCAACTGCAATTATGAGAAAAATTAGGAGTCTGCAATTAACATATACACACTCCTATATATAAAATAGAAAGCCAGCAAGGACATATTACATAGCACAGGGAAATCTACTCAATATTTTGTATTATCTTATGCAGGAAAACAATCTGAAAAAAGACACATATATATGCACCTGAATCACTTTGCTGTACACCTGACCTGAAACTGACACAATATTTACATGAACTATACTTCAATTAAAAAAATAAATTTAACATTGTAAATCAACTATAAGACAAAAAACAAAAATCTTAAAATAAATCAGAAAAATATTATAAGTTCCTAAATTTAAAAAAAAGGTGATAACTCTAACCTTTGCTTCTACATATTGCCAATGCACCATTACTCATGTTGAACTATAGATTCTATGGGAAATATGCCATATCCAGCATACTACAAGCTCCAAAGGGATGTTTCAGTTGCCAAAGGTGCTCATAGCTATCACTGTAATCACCCTACAACCTACCCAAGTCACAAATGTACTTAAATATTTTTTTGAGTAAATGATTCTTAGACACTTTGTGAGCCCTCATCAATACAAATTCTAAATTCTTGTAGCAATTTTAATTTGTGGTCTGCATATTTCTTTGTGCTTCTGTATGTTTTGGGCCTTTATGATTTGATATTTTAAACTGTAATATTTGAATAATTTTGTATTATTTCGGTTCATGAGCTAAACAGAAATCTGGTCTACTTTTTGCAAAATATCTAATATCTATACTAATAAAAATTTTCAATAATTTACTTTTCCCTCATTTGAAAGACACAGTTTACTATATAATAAATTTCCATCTCTATATCTGTTACTCTGAACCAGAATACCAAACTATTTTAATTATTAGAGTTTTTTAATAAATTTACATACCTGGTTGGGCAAGAGTCATACCCCTCATTTATTTTACTTTAAAAAAATATGGTTACATAAAAAGTCTGGACTTTCAGATAAAATTTGATATAATTTTGATTCAAAATACCTTACCTATGAATATACTCCTAAAATCTTTGTTATTGCAATGGTATCTCATTGAACAGATAAATTGTGGGAAAACAAGTATTTTATAAATATTGGGTCCTGGTCTTTTAAAAAGATATAATTTCCTACTTACTATGTGCTCTCATATGATTCTTAGTAGGTCCAAAGTTCTTCATATTAAATCCAATGTATTTATGTTTATCAATTTCCAAGACAATATCTTACTTTTGTATTTACTGTAATATAACCCTTTCTTATTTTATCTTTTTAACTGGTTTGTCTTGTATAGGAAACATTTTGATTACTTATTATTAAGCTTTTAAATAGCCACCTTATAATACTGTTATTTTATATGAGTTCCTTTCAATCGATTACTTTTTTAAACGGCTGCACCCATGGCATATGGAAGTTTCCAGGCTAGGGAGTGAATCCCAGCTACAGCTGCAACCTACGCCACAGATACAGCAATACCGGATCCTTAACCCACCAGGCTACAGCGGGAACTCCTCCAATTACTTCATTTTTCTTGGAATATTTTCCTAACATTTATAAATAATGATATGCTCTACCTCCTTTTAAATATTTCCATATCTAATTTCTTTTTTCTTATCTAATTGCTTTATATAGTATATCCAGAATAATACCAAATGGAAATGTTGGTACACTTTTTGCATATTTAATTTATTGAATGTATGTAGTATACTATTGCTACTCAAAGTGCTACCCTTTCTTTTGAGTAATTAATTTTTTATCATTTTTGGAAATGATTCATCCAGTGATATTTTATTAAGAGTTGTTTTCCTTTCTTGAAATATGTTTCTATACCAATTAACATCTTATATATAGCATGTTAACAAAATTTGACATGCTATGTATTTTTCTTTTAAAATCATCTTTTCTTAAAGTTTTGTGTAAGGTTATTTTGCGAATTTCAGGAATTTTGTTCATGAACTTATAGTTCACTATTCTAACCATTCCTCAGCATTTTATTAAACTGAAATTCCTAGATTGCCATTTTAGTCCAAAAAGCCAAAGCTATTTAAAATTATCTTGATTAACGTTATTGGATTTCAATATTTTATTTTTCATCTCCTGTAAATAAAAATCTGTTAAAATTCTAAGAGATTTTGACCAGTGAAAGAAAACATACAAATGTATAGCTTAAGTTTAAATTCCAAAATCGGAACACCACGCCTCAAATTATATAGTAAATGAGAACATTTTTCTTAAATGTTAACAGTCCTATTGAAAATTCCCATTGTTTACATGTATTTCATACAAAAGAGCTCATGAAACCAGGCAGACTAGCTCAGGTTACTGGAAAAAAGCTTTGACCTCAGAGAACCTAGAGAGACATGCCAAGAAAAGAACTTAAAACATAAATCCTGCTCTTGGCCTTGATCACATACAACACACGGGATTCACATTGCCAGAAAGCTTCCAAAACAGTTCACTTTAACCTTAAATTCTATGGACAAATTTGTGGAAAGAATAAACTCACTACACACCTACTATTTTACAACTGTATGATTTCTATGAGCAAAATGCTCCCTTAAATATAATTTTGCTTCACTTAGCAAACTCCTGACTGGTTTTTTACTGGGAAAACAAAAACTAAATTTCTCTCAAAATACTTCTTTTGATTAAAACTTCCAAGATTTGAGGCCTAGAAATCTAAAATGATGTAAATTGCATAGATGACATAATCGATGACTAAAGTGTAAACCAAATGATTGCTTTTATAATTGCAATTTATTCCTAATGCGGGGGGGTGTTGTTTTAGGTAGACCTCAGTTACATGAAAATCCAGAAATCCCAATTCATAACAGTTTTAGTAACAGGGGCTGATTAGATCAGCATCTCTCCACAGAACCTAAGATGCTATTTTATATAATACACACAGAAGCTGGTACCTAAGTAGCAAAGAATATTTAAATCAACTTTGCATAGCTTCTGTGAAGCTCTGATTAAATTACTCTAGCAGTAAAATTCAAATTGCCCCAAATCTGATGTAAATCTGAACTTCTTAAGAGGGACTGTAGTGTTACAGAGCAATCCTAGAAAGGGAAACCACAGATATTCCCTTTAGGAGGGTTCAGAAAGAGTCAGACCTGTCACAGAAAGCTCTGTTTCGGGTCTACAGAGAGGATTACCAGTCAGTGTGATGGGAAGATACTCTCCCCATGACTGACAAGAGAGAAGTCAACCACTGTGCCATAATTAAAGTCTAGGATAGGACCAAAGTGGATGAAGCAGGCCAGGACTACAGGGCCTGCAGAACTGGAATACTGCACATGATGTTATGGCATAAGGACTTAAGACGGACTAATTTACTGAAACAAGGAAGGCACAAGCTTGCTCACGGCTGGGCACAATGGCAACTATGAGCACATGCTTTGCAACCTGACAGCTTCAATCCCGATACGCTCATGCCATCTCCACACTATTTCCTCACTTAAAAAGTGGAAACTGTCCATATTTACCTCATCAAGTAAATACTAAACAAATAATATTCTTGCAAGGATCCTTATCCTTTGGCATAGAGCCTGACAGTAAACAAAACAAGAAAGCTATTATAATCTTGCTGGGGTACTAGGCAAATAAGTATAATACATAATGGAAGAATAAAATTGATGGTGTCTTGGAGTTAACTGGGGGCTCAGTGGGTTAAGGATCTGGCATTGTCACTGCTGTAGCTCAAGTCCCTGATGTGGCATGGATTCAATCTTGACTTGGGAATTTTTGCATGCTATGGGCACAGCCAAGAAAAAAAAAAAAATCAATGGTATCTTTACACAGAACCAATTCACTTCTTCAAGTATCACCTAACTGGAAAATACTTACAAAAAAAGCTTTGCGAAGATTGTTACATGCCTAGAATATTTCACAAGTTCTACTAATAATCACTGAATACCGTAGTGTTCCAATGCATCTGCTTTTTTTTTCAATTTTTGATCTCTCTGTAGAATTATTTTCTCATAGTTTCCAATCTTCCTTCCAATTTGAAAAAAATGAGTATACAAACTTAAATACTAAAACATTTATTATAACCACTAAATTTGTCGGAAATTGCGAATTCAGAAAAATTAAGTCAAGATCATGTATTTTAACTATTCTTTTCATAGTAAGATACATATTGAAAAATCTGTAAGTTTCTGGAAGCCCTATGCATTTTGTTGATATCTATGATCTTCAATAATCAAGATATCTTTTTCACTTAAAACATAAAGATTGGATATATCAGTTACATTTATTTCTGAGATTGATTTGGTCATTACTGTATTCATTTAATCTAATAAAAGCTGCGAACGTATTCAGTGCTTTGTTCAACAAAATGTATTCAACGAATCTACAAAGAAAGTTTTGTCATGCTTGAATATCTAAGGGGTAGAAATGTGAAAGAATTTTCCATAATATCCCAAACAGGAGTAATTCCTGCATTTGCAAAATAAATCTAAATTGATACCTGGTGTAGGATTATCAGTCATTAAACTGAAGCTGAGAATGACTGAGATGGGGTAGATGCAGAGATAGTGAAATGGGTAGGAGCAGGGGCTGAAGTGGACTCAAAGGAAGAGGAGAACTGAAATTCAGAAAATAACAGAATTGCTATTTACTGTCTGTAAGTAGGGACAGAGGATTTCAGAAGTGAGGGTAGAAATAAGCCTGCATGGGAGTTCCTGTCATGGGTCAGCGGAAATGAATCCAACTAGGAACCGTGAGGTTGAAGGTTCGATCCCTGGCCTTGCTCAGTGGGTTAAGGATCCGGCCTTGCCGTGAGCTGTGGTGTAGGTTGCAGACGCGGCTGGGAACCCGCGTTGCTGTGGCTGTGGTATAGGCCGGCGGCTACAGCTCTGATTAGACCCCTAGTCTAGGAACTTCCACATGCCACGGGTGCAGCTCCAGACAAGGCAAAAAGACAAAAAAAAAAATAAAGAAAGAAAAAAATAAGCCTGCATGCAAAACAAAAGACAGGGGGTGTGAGGGGACACCCCTAGAGGACAACAATGTCACAGGGACAGGGGTAGTTTAGCATAATCAAAAATAGAACTGTGAAAATTTTCATGGAAAAGCATGAAACTAAGCCTCCCTATAAAATATTCATAAAGTCAATGAATGCCAATAAGCCCAATGACGTAATAAGTACAAGGTACAATTATACAGTTTTTATCCCATTTAAATCTATAAGGTAAATACTATTGTAAAGAAAAAAAATGAGGTTTCATCAGTTTGTATAACCTGACATGTCATCAAATTGGAGTAGCTATACATGCACATACACACACACACACACACACACACACACACACACACGTAAAGAGTTTACAGTCACGTATTCCACTGTCTTTAACGGCCAACTGCTTCCAAAATGATTCTAGCTTTACTACAGGAATGGTATATCCGAAAAAAAAATGCCAACAGTTTGACTTGGACGAGGTATTTGAAAGTGACAGCATATGTTCTATTTATTTGGTCTATCTTGGGGGAGAAACTCATTCAAGAGTGTTGCACTACACATCATTCTCCTGTCCCCTTTCCCAGTCCTGTCCCTCCACATTCTCCTTTCCCTGTCCTCATTCTCTGCCCTTCTAAATTTTCCATAGGAAAGTACCTTAGGCAGATTTCACCTTTTTTCTACAAAACACTCCTTACCTATAACTGTATACCTATCTAAGGTATTTTGGTTCTAACAGGGTAAAATTAGGATGTGGCAACTGCTGGCTTGTTGTGTTCCCAGTATCTCTTTCTCTCTGCTTTTTAACCAACAGAATCTTATTTCACTTGGGCAACCATGTACGCAACTAATAAACAAGTAAGCAAGCAAACAAACAAACAATCCTAAATCCTTGGGATCCATCTTTGTAATTGGGAAGGGCGATCTAGGTATAGTTCCTTTCCAGCATCCACCACCAACACTAATTTCTAGCACGAATGTGTAATTCCTAAGAGGTATAAGCAGATAACTTGAAATCATAAGCATAAAAGTCACTACTGAAAACTACAGGGGAAAGTACAGAGCCTGGTCCTTTATCTTGATGGACGCAGTAGCTCTGCACTGAATTCCTCCACATGTCCATCTAAGAAAAGAAACCCTTAACTTGTAGTTTTGTTATTGCACAATGAATCCAAACAAACATAACTAAAACACAGGTGATAACTTCTCTAGCAACTCATTCCTCTGAAAATAAACTTTTTCCTGCAAACACAATGAGATTCTACAAATTCTGTAACAGTGATTCCTGGGAAATATTTCACTCAATTATTCTTTATGCTTAAAATTATGTATTTCTACACAGATATGATTTTTAAAGATTTTTCTTGAGACCTCATTTTTTTGCTAAATTAGATTATTTGTTTTTGACAGAAATAGACAGATATTAATATCTTTAATTCAGAACAAAAACATGCGAGTTTAAGGGACTTTTTTGGGGTCACACAGTTCACCCAGAAGGGCAACTGACTTTAATCATTTGTCTCCCAATCCATGTTTCAGGGTGTGACTACCTTATTTATCACAACAATATGGGTATATACTTAATGTTCCTTTTGGTCACATTCTTGTCAATAGGTATTTAAACGTCAGTTGCTGTTAATGCCATTAGGATATCATATTTTCTACAACAAATACTATCCAGAAAATCAGGAGAAGCTGCTTACATCCACAATTCTATTTGTGATGTAACAGTAGATTTCATTTAAGATATATATCCTAGGTGATACTAGAAAACAAAATATTGATTGGTAGTCCTTAAATATATTCATGATTATATTATTTGTACTGAAAAATAAATATAATGTTAACTGTCCTTTCCTGTAATACATTCACTCCTTGAAGGGAATAAAATCTGTAAGTTGGTAGCTTGAGATTGCAATCAGAGACTCCTAAATTAACTAAATTAAGTTAGAAGAATTCGACTCCAAAACTCCTTGGCAAAAATATCTCATAGCTTGTTGCATCATATGAATGCATCATATGATGACAGAACTCCCACATCAGTAAACTAGTATGTTAAAGAGGATAAAAACCTATGATATGACCCTCATGAATGAATAATATTGGTAAGTAAATTTGCAACAGACTTTAGAAAGAAAATTACCTTTGCTTGTTAGGAAATATAAAAGTTAAAATCTACTCATTATCTAGAAAAAATTTAAAATTATAAGGGACACTTTCTACAGACAGTCTGTTTTTACAACTCCAAAACAGGATTGTAGCTAGTCTATTAAGGACCTTGCTATGAGCAGGAGAGAAAAGAGCAATCTTTTCTTTTTATTTTTTATTATAGTTGATTTATAATATTTCTTCAATTTCTGTTGTACAGTAAAGTGACCCAAACACACACAGTACCCTGTGCTGTACAGTGGTGCCCCAATGCCTACTCATCCCAAATATAACAGTTTGCATCCCAAAACCCCAAACTGCCTGTCTGTCCTACTCCCTCCCTGCTCCCCACTGGGAACCACAAGTTTTCTCTCCTTGGCCATGATCAGTTTCTGTTTTATAGATAGGTCCATCTGCGCCATATTTTAGATTTCACAAGTAAGTGATATCATATGGTATTTATCTTTTTCTTTCTGGCTTATTTCACTTAGTAGGAGAATCTCTAGTTCTATGTGTGTTGCTGCAAATGGCATGAGTTTATCTTTTTTATGGCAGCGTAGAATTCCGTTGTATATACGTACCACAACTTCTTAATTCATTTAACTGTCAATGGACATTTAGGTTGTTTTCATGTCTTGGCTATTGTGAATAGTGTTGCAATGAATATAGGGGTGCATGTATCTTTTTAAATCAAAGTTTTGTCTGGATGTATGCCCAGGAGTGGGATTGCTAGATCATATGGTAGTTCTATATTTAGTTTTCTGAGGTACTGCCATACTGTTTTCCATAGTGGTACCAATTTACATTACCACCAAAAGTAAAGGAGGTTACACTTTTCTCCATACCCTCTCCAGCATTTGCTCTTTGTTCACTTGCTAATGATGGCCATTCTGACTGGTGTGAGGTGGCACCTCATTATAGTTTTGATTTGCATTTCTCTTATAATTAGTGATGCTGAGCATTTTTTCATGTGCCCATTGGCCATCTGTGTATTCTTTGGAGAGATGTCTATTCAGGTCCTCTGCCCATTTTTCAATTGGTTTGTTTGTTTTTTGATTGTTGAATTGTATGAGCTGTTTGTATATTTTGTATATTTTGGAGATTAGGCCCTTGTCTGTTGCATCATTTGCAAAGATTTTCTCCCATTCTGTGGATTGCTGTTTTGTTCTTTTAAATGGTTTCCTTTGCTGTGCAAAAGATTTTGGGTTTAATTAGGTCCCATTGCTTCATTTTTGTCTTTATTGTCATTATTCTAGGAGATGTAACAAAGCTACAAAGCTACAGTTAATGAAACAAAGTGGTGCTAGCACAAAAACGGAAATATAGATCACTGGAAGAGGATAGAATACCAAGAAATAAATCCAAGGATCTATGGTCAACTAATCTATGACAAAGGAGGAAAGAAAATACAGTGGAAGAAAGACAGTCTCCAGAATAAATTGTGCTCGGAAAACTGGAAAGCTACATGTAAAAGACCAATCTTTTCAACAGGTTTTATGTACTTAAGGAAGGAGCAGTCCTACTGGGGGAGAGGGAGGAGTTATAGTTGGGTGCAGAGGTGCTGGCTCTAGTTGAAATCCTTGAAGAATAATCCATAAATAAAAATTAGATTCGACCCCTAGCCTGGGAACCTCCATATGCCACGGGTGCGGCCCTAAATGCAAAAAAAAAAAAAAAAAAAAAAAAAAAAAAAAAAAAATTAGAGAACATATATCAAACATTGCTTCAGCAACATTTAAAATATTTGGTCTTGTTTTTCCAACCTAAAAGTAAAGGCCTAATCCTTATGCAAGGAAAAGTATCTTGCATTTTGGCTTGTTTGAAGTGTAAATACAGTTGTTACATTTATTAGTGTAATACAGATTATACAGAGGCACATAAGTAATGAATACTAAGAAATTTCTTTAATCTCTGCCTTGTACAAATCATGAATCCTATGAAGTGTTACTGGGAAGTCCATAAGAAGAGTGGCAATTAAATCTCAAACTCCTGAATATCTTACACATGCAACTCCTGAGCAATTATTATATATGATTAGGTATTGTGTAATCTACAAAAGATTTATCACAGTGGCAAATTAAGACATATAATTCTAACAAGTTATACCACATATGACACTATTTGTGAAATAATAAAAACTGCTAACACACAAGGACTCACAACTCCCTCCTCTGCCATTTTGCCCAATTTTTTTTCTTTTCTCCTATCTGCTATGAACACAAAGTTCAAAAGCCTTTTAAATTGACTTTCTAGAGAAAAGTACTATTAGAAAAATAATTACATTTCTTATAGGAGGTATCAAGAATTAACTTCATGGAATTAATGAGTGGAATGGTGGTTGGAAGGGGCTGCAGAAAGTACAATCACTAATCAAAGAGTGTAAAGTTTCAGTCAAACAAGATGAATCAACTCTAGGGATATCCTGTACATCACTGTACCTGTAGTCAATAATATATCAGACACAACATTTTTAAAGAGGCTAGATCTGTTAGTGTCCTTTCCTCAATAAAATATAAGATAAAATAACATAAAAATAATTATAATCCCCAGAGGGCTGAAAGGGAATATAATACATCTGGTACACATTGTGGGGCTGTGTCATCAAAGAGTGAAAAGATTAAGAAGGCAATGTAATGGGAGGGAAACTCGTGAGTGCCGCTGGGATCGGAGAGCGTAGAGAGGCTGGTGAATGGGAGTGGACCAACAGTGTTTATGAGTTGTGTTCAAGGGAACTATGAATACAGACGAAAGCTTCCATTTGGGTTATCCTTTAAATTCAACTTGGTTCCAAAATAGGACTTCAGAGGTTATTTCTTAAATGCAGTTCAAATAGTTATTAAAAAATAAAACTTTTATTTTTAAAAAGTTTTGAAATATTTAAAAGCATTGTTCTGTAAAACCTTCCTTCTGTAAACATTTTTCATGATGAAATATCCTAAAAGAAAAAGAAGATTCTCCTCAGACTACAACTGAATATAATTTTACAGGTTTGGAAATGCTATTCAAACCCCCACTTGGCAGGTATATTGGCCAATTGCCTGAAATCAAAGTTTGTTCAGTTTTCCACAGTTGTTCTAAACCTGATGTCTTTCCAGGTCTGACCTCTGATTGATGGCATCTTACAGGTTTCTGATTTGTATTTTTCATTTGTCCAAGCCCTCTCCAAGCTAGCTGGTAAACAGTGCTTCACACAAAGTCTCTGACTTCTTGGACATATTAGACATTCTCACTCTTTTTCACACCTGTGAAACTTGCCTCATCTCCTACACACACACACACACACACACACACACACACAGCTAACCAAAGGAACTTTTCTACATTCTGCCACCAAACCCTAACATGTAATTTTCTCCAAACATACCTGGTTTTCTTCCTCTCTGTAACAACACAGGTCCCCTTCCTCCATTTGAAGACCAGTTCCTTGACCTGTGCTTAGATCCCATCCTTTTTTTTAATTTCTTTGGAACCACACAGGAGTTTATATCCTTCCTCTCCACTGCTTCCACTTCTCCCTAAGTTTTCTTTCCTTAATATTAAAATTGCTTAGGGATTCATAACATAAACAAAAACCCCTTAACCTCCCATGTCTGCAAAATACTGGCACTTTTCCTTTTCACCCTTCACACAAACTTCTTAAAAATACTAAGTAGAACTTCTGATTTCATCACCTAACTCTCTCTGACACTAACCTACCGAAGTCTGGCTTTCCTCATCACAACTTAAAATTTTCAACTATGATTTCTCTCTTTGCTTTCTCTACTATCATTCCCTATCCTACAGTCTGGGGTGTAATTTATTACCCCATTATAATGGATATCTTGACCTCCAGGCAAGTATGAATATATTTTTCATTTTTTTTTAATACTCTTTCCTCGACTAGGATCAGACCACCTAGTGGTTTTCTTTCTATTTTCCAGGCCACTCCATCTAAGTTTTCTTGGTGGGCTACATCTCTTCTGTCTGTCTTCAATAATGGCCTTCCTTGGGATTTTATCCTCACACACGTACTAACCCTAAATAAGTGAGTCTGAAAGGGACTGTAATTATGTTAGGTAGATAAGACTTAATTCTAAAACCAAGAAATTACAGACATGTTTTAAAGAGGGCATCTTAATCGCATTTTAGAGCAATCACTTAGACACTGTATGGATGATTTATTTGGTGGGCTCAATATTAGGAAGATATACAATAACTGCTGAATTAGAACAGTAGTAGCAGTATGGGTGGAAAGGTAAGGACTTGTTCATGAAATATTTAAGAGGTAAGTACTAGCCTTGAGACTGATTAGTACTAGGCATTGACTTGGTGGTAGGCAGGAAGAAATATTAGAAATGACTTGCTGTTTTGGGATTTGGGTAACTGGGATGATATGGTACCTCCAACTGAAATAGATTAAGAACACGATGTTCATCAGAGATGACAAAGTCCTTTTTGGTCACAGTGAAACTTTTTGCTTAACTTTTCTAGTTTAAAAAGTGTATACAGTGAATAAATTGATATACAACTGTGTCGCCCACATCCAGACTGAAAAAAAAAAAAATAGAACATTTGTGTCATCTCCAAAAATCCATCCCCATCATGAGAAGCTGAGCTTGGGTCCTTTAACATTTCCTACTGAGTCTTGACGCAAGTGTAGAAAATATAAAAAGTCACACACACACACACAAATAATAACAGCCTCACCTAACTATTAGGGTAAAATATGCAATCTGACTAGAGTCAGCGACTATGTCTTTGAAAGGGTACATGGTTAAAAGCCTATTTAAAGTTATTTCTGGCATTTATGAAATTATGTGCAAGTATAATTATGTGATGATGCGTGTAAATAACTTTTAAATAATTAAATAGTGGAGTATATTGATAGCTAATGAGAATATTAAGAGAGTTTGTATTTAGAGTATATTAAGAATATTAGAATCCAAAATACAAATTTAGGTGTTATAATGCTATAATGTTAAAGTAATTTCTTCCAAATTTATCTTCCCTTTGAAAACTGGCCATCTTTATATTTAGATAAACATTTAAAAGAAAATATTAAAATCAACTTATGGAATGTTTATATATGATGATGAATAATTGAGATTTTGCTATTCCTTATTCAAACAATGTTTATTCTTGCACTATTTGATATGTATTAAATAAACAACCATCCAGTTTTTCACTGGGGAAAAAAATTAACCGAACATGATTTGGAATCAATTAGTCCTTACTTTGAATACCTTCTCTGCCACCAGCTAGCAGTGCAATTCTGGGACAAAACTCTTTTTTCTCTTTGAAATTATGGTGAGGAGTTAGAAAATAGTTTAGTGAAAGAATCAAACTAATTCCTGCCAAACAGAAAATACTCGATAATAAATTTTCTTTTTTCATTATATTTGGGTTTTCTAACGTAAAACTTGTCACTAACTGGAAATTTATTACAGGAAAAGTGTGAGATCTCTCACTTTATAATATTTTAAAATTCCTACATGTATTATCTTTTAACTCTATTCAATTAAAACTTCATCTGCATGTTATACAAAATATATGAACCAAACTTAAAAAAAAAAAAAACATAGTATTTCCCTTACAAAAGAAACTTCACACATGAAAAGTGGACATAATATTGGTTTGCCCATGGATTTTCCTTATCATTCCAGCAACTCTTAAAATCGAAGCACCTAAAAATATGCCATATATTTATTTCGAGATCTTTGTTGTGTGATACTGACACATATTTCACTGATAGTTTTCATGAGAAATCAAAGTTATTAGAAAGTTAACAGCATGAGAAAACTCCAAGACACTGAACTCCAAAGCCTTTTTCAGGATTCTTCTCTTGGCCCCTGAAATACAGCTATTTCTCTCGAACTCATAGTCGTAAAATCTCCCCATCTTTACTTACACTCTTTTCTAATTTTCAACTATTTTGATAAAATCTAGTTGAATATCTACAGCCTGGAATGCTCTCTGTGCTCTTTTTTTTTTTAAATTTTATTTTTTGGTCTTTTTAGGGCCGCACCTGTGGATTACAGAAGACTCCCAAGCTAGCAGTCAAATTGGATCTGCAGCTGCCGACCTACACCACAGCCACAGCAATGCCGGACCCTTAACCCTTTGAGTGAGGTCAGGAATCAAACCTGCGTCCTCCTGGATACTAGTTGGGTTCATTACTACTGCTTAGCCAAGATGGGAACTCTACTCATTGTGTTCTTACTATTCAGTTCCATGTTTCTAAATCCATATTTTATTTTGTTTTGCAGGTGTCATTGCTTAAAATTCAAATACACCATCATCTTCTACCCCCAAACAGATTCCCTTTTCAAACTGTTATTTCCATCACTGATGCCATCATCCTACTCCTAGCTACCTGAGTTCAGAGTTCAAGTTATTTCTGACTTTTTCCTTTTCTCCCAGATCTAGTTAGTAACTAGTGCTATCAATATATTGAAGCTTTTCATTACTATTGTCCTTGTCTTAGACCAGGTTTGATCACATTCCATATAATAAGCTACTGCAAGCGTGCTCCAAATGGTTTGTCCTGCTAATAACATGACCCTTTCCTAAAATGATGCATCCTAAGTACCATTACTCATCCAAATATAGTAATTACTCTCTGCCATCAAACTTCCAAATCTGAGGCTTAGCTGTCAAGCCCTTTGATCCTCTGGCCACTCTACTACTTAAAATTTATCAGCCTGTATGTATATATACAATATTTACAAATATTTAATCTCTGTATTTCTGCTTTTAAAACTCATCTATTTCCGGTTAATAAGTACTTATATCTATTGTGCCATTAGAAGTAATTTCACAAACATCAAACTGTTCTGAGGATCCCATGTAATTACTGAACCTGCAAAGTGAAGATATATGAGTCACCTTAAAAAGAAATAAGATGAAAACTTGCATTTGGAGTGGATGGGCAATGGGATCCTGCTGTATATAGCACAGGGAACTATATTCAGTCACTTGTGATGGATCAGGATGGAGGATAATGTGAGAAAATGAATGTATGTGTATATACATATACACAACTGGGTCACTTTGCTGTACAGTAGCAATCGGCACGAACACTGTAAATCAACTATAATAAAAATTTAAAAATAGATAGCAAAACTAAATAAAAAGAAATAATTTCCAATAAATTTAAATGATTTTGGTATTTCATAATTGATAGGAATAAAAATCATAACAATAAAATTATGTATTTATAGTACATTGGTATAAAATAAACTTGAGTGGAGATGAAAAATATGTCAATTATACTGTTTATATGGTTTATGTTAGTAATAACCACCATCAAATTTTGCAAAAGATGACACTATCACATATATAGACATAGCTACTTTCAATACCTCTACCTCAAATGCTTAACCTATGCAAACACTTTTAGAGACATATTTCCCCAGAGTAACCATTTCTGATAAAATAATTTTATATCAGTGTTTTAGCAAAATGGTTCTAGGATTAGGGAAATGTTCAAATTACATTTATTTGAATAAATTATAGGTTAAAATGGAGTTTCATGTTCCCCTTTGCTATTTGAAAACTAAGAAATTTCTACTACTCTGTACTTACCATGAAAACTTCCACATATATAATTATCACTTTTAACTTTAAATACAAAAAAAAACACATAATTACACATTGTGGCTATTTAATCAATAGAGCAATTCAACACAAATGTGACCTGCATCACATGCCATAATCCAATATAAGATCTATAAATACATGAATGGACAAAAAGTTCTATACTTTGACACCAACATATTAGTTTCCATTTTTCAAGGACTTTGAAGGTTTAAAATATATAAAAATGCTCTTTAAATAAAATCATAAATCTCTATGCTTTCATACTGCCTTATGAAAGTTTTCCCTTAAAGAGTGCATTTTCTACTACACTAATATTTTCTCATTTAGTATTTACCATTTTAACTTACAAGTTAAATTGCTACTGTAGCTTATTTAGCATTTTATAGAATGACAGGATTTTAGATATCTAACTCAAAATGTATGAATAGCTTAAGACAAACCATATTTAATACATCAAATGGAATTTTTTTGGTTTTTTGTTTTGCTTTGTTATCTTAATTCAAGACCCCACTATCCAAAATGCACAAATTTACTCAGTTTTTGGAAATATAAGAATAAAAATTTAATCTAAATTTTGTTCTTCTCTTTTCAAATAAAAGCAACATTTATAAAAATGGTTTTCAATTGTTAAGAATTACGCCCACAATAAATTAGTCTCGCAAACAAATTATTATGGGGCACCTTAGATTCAAATGTTTTGTTAGGCAAAATATCACTGACTCTCTGACATCAAATATGCAAAGTGAATACTTGAATGAAAATGCTTATGACTCTCAAAATTATACATTTGAAAAACACTACTTTGCTTCCATGATTTAGTTAAATCTGTTTATATAAATCATATTATATGCCATTCTTTCATTCTAATGAAATGAAAAAAATACAGATACTAACCAGTATCTAGTACTACTCATGTTTGCAAGCCTAGAGGCTGTAGGTGATATGATTTTATGACAAATAATTATCTTTCCATAATTAACAATGCTAGTTCAATATACGAATAGAAACTCTTGAGAAAGGCAAAGGTATTAAGAAGTAGTTTAAGTCAAGTTTGACAGTACTCTTGATAACTACCACAATCAAATTATTTATTTTTGTTGTATAAATGAAAAGCCCAGGAGTTCCTGTCATGGCTCAGCAGAAACAAATCTGACTAGTACCCATGAGGACAAAAGTTCAATCTGGGACCTTGCTCAGTGGGTTAAGGATCCAGCGTTGCTGTGAGCTGTTGTGTAGGCCACAGATGTGGCTCAGATCTGGCCTTGCAGTGGCTGTGGCATAGGCCAGCGGCTTTAGCTCTGATTTGAGCCCTAGCCTGGGAACCGCCATATGCTGTGGGTATGGCCCTAAAAAGACAAAAAAGAAAAGTCCAGTACATTCCTATTATATTTCAAGTTGACTTGTGATACTTTAAATGCAGCTGCCACTAATTAGTGGCACCATGGAATTCAGAGATAAGTCTTGCCTGATACACACAATGGAAAAGTTTCTAACAAGTGAATACCTAAGAATCTATAATACCATTACACAAAGAAAACTATAATAATAGTCAACACAAGGCTTTTTAAAAATGTACTATTTGTCACTAAATACACTGCCATCATAACAAGAAATCTTTTGTGCTTTAAAAGGGTATGTTTCCCTCAGTAAAATATTTATGCCTTTAGAAATTACCAGACTACATAGCTCATCCACAACAATTTCACTGTTATTGCATAACACTGTAAATTATTTCTTTTAAATTATTAATTCAACAGAAAAAAAAAGAATTTTTCAGGCCTGCAGTCTTTTGAAAGGACAGCAAAATAGATGAAACAAAACCAAAACGACAATTTCAGCATTTAAAATTTACACATGATAATTCAAACAAATGTTATGACATTTAAGATAATGAAACTCTTCATTTATTCTACTATCTGGTATGAGTTTTATTTAGCATATAAGGAATCAGAACAGATGTCCAAATACTGTAATGCCAATAGAAAGTTAGGGCATAACTTGATTAATACCCTCTGAGAAACCTGTAGTGTCTTTAAAACTGGTGTGCATTACCTCAAAAAGCCATTCAAGTCCATTCTAGGAAATATAGGTAGATAAACCATTCCTGAGACAAAAGGAAAATAATAAAGCTCCATATAACCCTTTTAGCAACGTGAGTTGCATATTATTGACAGACATTCAAGGTAATCAGCAAGTGATTAACTGCAAATTTGTTGCTAAACTGACTACAGAAGAAAGTAAGTGAGAGAGGGAGAGGCAGAAAGAGACTGGGAGAGGAAGAGGGAGAGGGGGAAGGAGACAGAGAGAAAGAGAGTGGGAGAGGGGGGAGGAAGAGAGCAAAAGGGAGAGAAAAAAAAAAAGAAAGAGGGAGAAGGAGAGGCTTCAGGCTACTGCTAAAGAGGAAAACCTTATGTTAAAAATGAAGATTTTTTGCAGTGAATTAATTCTAATCAATATTTTGTTGACTATACAGGAGAATAATGACTTCCTTAAATAGCAGAAGTACCCATTATTTTCGACACCGAAATTAAAATTTAACCTACAGACGTGCATTTTTAAAAATGTACTGAAGTAGCATTTTCTTGCTTTACCTTCAACAAATAAATAGTTTATGTTTTATTAAACACATGCTTACGATTTGTTTTTCTATTTCAAATGTAGATTGCAGAAGTAATGCCCATATGGTGAAACTTACAATAACGGCCTGAAGCAATTTGTTCTTAGATTTTTAAAGGTAAACCTCAGTGACATATTAAAAAAAAGAAAAGGTGATAAGATGGTAGTTAATGACTATTTATTTCTTAGTTACAAACGGCTGTTATTTCTTTACATACAGAGCACCTTTCAAGTTCTTTCAATCAATTCAGAGTGACAGGCAAAAAAAAGAATGGTGCAGTGGTATATTAAAATAGATATATTCTAACAATATAGAATAAATTGTTCAAAATGACCATTTTCATAAAACTGTTTTTCAAAATCGTTTCTTGAATAAACATTTATTGAGTACCTACTATGTGCCAAACATTGTGATGGCTTCCAAGTTGACAAAATTAAATAAACTTAGACCTGTGTTTAGAAAATTAAAACAGTTATAAATCCCTATGTCTTGGTCTTACTTTTCTTTGAATCTTATTGGCAATTTTACAGTGACATAGGGGCAAGAACAGTATTTTAAAGTTCTTCAGAATAGTAGACACAATATTTTTTGTAATAATATTGGAAACAAAAGGTGAGTTGCTTCAGATATTATAGTAATTTAATTACTACAAAATCACTAAATTAATTACTACTAAATTATGTTGGTGATTATGCAGTCCCATTTTCAGGTAGGGGGTATCAAAAATCAATATATCTAGTAGGAATGCATTTCTAAAAATATGTAAGTAACCTTCGAGGTATACACTATACAAGGCAGAAGAGTATTACGAAAAGTGAACATCTTTAGTTTTCAACACTAGCCCTCTATGTTGACATTGCATTATTCTTTTGGGAAAACTACACCAAACTCTGGACTCCATTCCCCACATCACAGGAATATAATCTTTGGTCAATTCTATGCTCCTGGGTTCTTCAAAGAGTGCATTTACCAGAATGTGTCACTGTACTCCCAGTACATGTCTAGGTAGGAACAAGTGAGCTTAAAGAGCCTCTGCTTTATAATGTAGAGAATACCAAATGACCCAGAGCTTGTAGGCAAGAATGAGAACTTAGCTGGGGAACCTAGAATAATAATAATCTATTGATGCTATCAAAGGTTGGATATTACTATACATATACATATAGTTGAGCAAACTGACATTCAACAATGTTGGGTAAGTCATGCAACACTGAAAAATCATTATTTGGTTTCAACTGGTAGTCAAACCCTACTCTGTTCTGGAGATGGTTGGTTATCTTATTTACACAGTTTCACTGAATGCCGAAGGAACTGCCGTACATCATCAAAGGAAGGATAATGGATATTCTAGCACTACTAAACCTTAAAAAGAAAGTTTTGTTGTGCATTTAACATTACTAACAGAAACATGCATTTAATATGTTTTCACTTACTGTGAATTTTTATGTCTCATTTGAACTGAATTAAATTCTTTTACTTTTAAAATTCATAAGAACATAATCACACTTTATTCCATCTGAAGGGTTTAAATACAGTATAGGAATATTTTTTCATTTCAAATGGTATATAATTTATACCTATACACAATTTGTGAAATCATCTTTTACAGCAAATAAATATTGTCTTAGCAAAGCAAATTTGCTGCTTTATACAGTCTTCTTAATAGCATTTGTTAAAGATGCTTACCCTGGTTAAATGTTCTTAAAGCTCATTAAAATATAGTAACAAACTTAAGTGCTTAATTTAAAAAAAATTGCACTAAGGATACTTTATCATATCTAACTTAATTAACACACAATATTCTAAAATCATAGAAAAATATCATAGAGATAGAAACTGAAAAGAAAAATAGCACAGGTAGCAAACCATGGAATTCTCAACACTTGAAGAGACTTTAGATACCCAAACACAGAGACTGAGAAAATAAAATAACCTATCTAAATGTTAGTGCTGAACCTGGAGTAGAAATAAAATCTTAAAATTAAAATGTAGACATTGTTTTTATTTTATGTTAAATCATCTAAATTTAGGTATACGTAAAGTAACTTAAGGGAATTATTGATTTTGTTGTGGGTTGTTCTTTTTTTTCTGCCTCAAAAAGTGTAATATTCTGTCAATGAGTACTAGGATTTATCTGTAAGCATTTGTCAGCTTTTTGATAGCAAGGATGCATAGAACCATACCAATTTGGATAGTACAGTGGGAAAACATTCATCCCAACAGACTGAAAATGTCAAAACTACTAATTACTTTAAATAGTGAGAGTTTACTCATTTGCCTTAAATTTTTTAATGACCCACATGTGAGGAACAAATTACAACTGACAGGGAAGGAGAGAAAAGACAAAAGAAAACTAGGTTTTGAAGAAAAATAAAAGATTTGTGTAAATATGAAGGGCTTTGACAATATAAGGTAGGAATTTTAATTTGAATTCATTGACAACTGCATCCTCACTGTAAGTCCTTGAACAGAGGGAGGGAAAAGCTTTATCCTGGAGATGGGCCTCTATCTAAAAAGAGAGCTGTGATTCTGTTTTGGAAAGTTTAACTTATTACTACATAAATGAATTTTTTTATATAGATTTCTGAAGTGCTAAAATACAGCAAATAATGTTCCAAATGTATTTATGCTCGACTTATTTTCTGTCCTTTTAACTGGGTTTTGCCCAGAAATATAACTCAACTTCTTGTGAGCTGGCATGAAGTAGTTGTTTAAAGCAGACAATTACCAGCTGTGGTGAGAAGCAAGGCTTCCTTTGATTAAAATAATACACAGTTCCATTTTTTCAGTATGTTTTTACGCATTTGGAACTCTTCAAGAGAGAGATGGCTGAGTTTTTGCTACCATATTATACAAAGACATCATTTTTTATTGTCCACCAAAATCACTACCAAAAGACTCAATTTGGTTTGACTCCTCTGCCTTCCAGTCCATGTCTTCTTGAACACCAAAAAGGAAATGAAGATATCCAAGATCAATGATAGATTAACATACTGATAAAATCACAAATCTGTAATCTTATAGATCACCTTGTTTGGAAAATAAGCAAAAAAAAAAAAAAAAAAAAAAAACCCACAAGTGGAAAACCCTGAATGGAATGACATGCAATATGCAAATAGTTAATAAGCTTGTGGGAGATAGGGGTTTCTTAATTCCTACTG
The DNA here is from genome assembly GCA_004024745.2 of Catagonus wagneri. Lineage (NCBI taxonomy): Eukaryota > Metazoa > Chordata > Mammalia > Artiodactyla > Tayassuidae > Catagonus > Catagonus wagneri. The sequence goes on along the minus strand of PVHT020000173.1, from coordinate 19,475,592 downwards.
CCTACCCTTTACGCTACATAATCTAAATTTAATGCCAAGTAGTTTAAACAACTTTTTTTCTTTTTGGCTTTTGTCATTTTAGGGCCACACCTGCGGCATGTGGAGGTTCCCAGGCTAGGGGTCTAATTGGAGCTGTTGCTGCCAGCCTATGTTAGAGCCACAGCAATGCCAGATCTGAGCCGTGTCTGCAACCTACACCACAGCTCATGGCAACGCCGGATAGTTGATCCACTGAGCAATGCCAGGGACTGAACTCACAACCTCATGGTTCCTAATCGGATTCGTTTCCGCTGCACCACAATGGGAACTCCAGTTTATTTTTTTTTCATTACTTAATGAATTTTATTACAATTACAGGTGTACAAAAATCACCATAACTCAATTTGATAGCATTTCCATCCCAAACCCTCAGTGCATTACCGAACCCCCAACTTGTCTCAGTTGGAAACCACAGGTTTTCCAAAGTCTGTGAGTCATTATCTGTTCTGCAAAGAAGCTCATTGTGTCCTTTTTTCAGTTTCCACATGTAAGTGGTAGCATTGGATGTTGCTGTCTCATTGACTGTTTTCATTTCTCATGATAATTTCTAGGTCCATCCATGTTGCTATAAAATGTTATTATTTCGTTCCTTTTAATGGCTGAGTAATATTCCATTGTATGTATGTACCAATTCTTCCCTATCCACTCCTCTGTCGATGGGCATTTAGATTGCTTCCATGACCTGGCTATTGCATAGAGTGCTGCAATGAACACTGGAGTACATGTGTCTTTTCGAGTCATGGTTTCCTCTCGATAGACGCCCAGGAGTGGGACTGCTGGATCAAATGGTAATTCTATTTTGAGTTTTCTGAGGAATCTCCATACTGTTTTCCACAGTGGTTGCACCAATTTGCATTTCCACCAACAGTGTAATAGGGATCCTTTTCTCCGCACCCTCTCCAGCAGTTATTGTTTGTAGACTTTTTGATGATGGCCATTCTGGCTGGTGTAAGGTGGTACCTCATAGTGGTTTTGATTTGCATTTCTCTAATAATGAGTGATGTTGAACATCTTTTCATGTGTTTTTTCTGGCCATCTGTATGTCTTCTTTGGAGAACTGTCTGTTTAGATCTTCTGCTCATTTTTTGATGGGGTTATTTGTTTTTTTTGGTATTGAGCTGTAGGAGGTGTTTGTAAATTTTGGAGATTAATCCCTTGTCAGCCGATTCATTTGCAAATATTTTCTGTCATTCTGTAGGTTGTCTTTTCATTTTGTTTAGGGTTTCCTTTGCTGTGCAGAAACTTTGAAGTTTAATTAAGTCCCATTTGTTTATTTTTCTTTTTATTGTCCTTACTCTGACTGGTGGATCTGAGAAGATGTTGCTATCATTTATGTCAGAGAGTGTTTGGCCTGTTTTCCTCTAAGAGTTTTATAATATCTAGTCTTATATCTAGATCTTTAATCCATTTTGAGTTTATTTTTGTGCATGGTGTTAGGAAGTCTTCTAGTTTCATTATTTTACATGTGGCTGTCCAGTTTCGCCAGCACCACTTATTGAAGAGGCTGTCTTTTCTCCACTGTATACTCTTGCCTCCTTTGTCATAGATTAGTTGACTACAGATGCGTGGGTTTAATTCTGGGCCTTCTATCCTGTTCCACTAATCAATATTTCTGTCTTTGTGCCAGTACCATACACTTTTGATGATTCTAGCTTTGTAGTAGAGTCTGAAGTCAGGGAGCCTGATTCCTCCAGCTCCATTTTTCTTTTTCAGGATGTCTTTGGCTATTCTGTTTTTTTTTGTGCTTCCAAACAAACTTTAAAATATTCTGTCCTAGTTCTGTGAAAAAGGTCCTTGGTAATTTGATAGGGATTGCATTGAATCTGTAGATTGCCTTGGGTAGTATAGTCATTTTGGTAATACTGACTCTTCCAGTCCAAGAGCATGGTATGTCTTTCCCTCTGTTCATGTCCTCCTTGATTTCTTTCATCAGCGTCTTATATTTTTCAGAGTACAGGTCTTTTGTCTCTTTCGGTAGGTTTATTCCTAAGTATTTGATTCTTTTTGATGAGATGGTAAACGGGATTGCTTCCCTAATTTCTCTTTCTGATCTTTCATTGCTAGTATATAGAAATGTAGCCAATTTCTGTGTATTAATTTTGTATCCTGCAACTTTGCCAAATTCATTGATGAACTCTAACAGCTTTTTGGTAGAGTCTTTAGGATTCTCTAGGTATAGTATCATGTCATCTGCAAATTGTGATAGTTTTAATTCTTGCTTTCCAATTTGGATTCGTTTTATTTCTTTTACTTCTCTGATAGCTGTGGCTAGGACTTCCAAAACTATGCTGAATAGCAGTGGCGAGGGTGGACATCCCTGTCTTGTTGCTGATCTCAGTGAGAATTCTTTCAGCTTTTCACCATTGAGAATGATGTGAGCTCTGGGTTTGTCATAGATGGCCTTTATTATGTTGATGCAGGATCCCTCTATGCCCACATTCTGAGGAGTTTTTATCAGAAGTGGAAGTGGGAGTTGGATTTTGTCAAAGGCTTTTTCTGCATCTATGGAGAGAATCATATGGTTTTTATTCTTCAGTTTGTTAATGTGGTGTATCACACTGATTGATTTGTGGATATTAAAGAATCCTTGCATCCCTGGGATAAATCCCACTTGATCATAAAGTATAATCCTTTGAATGTATTGTTGGATTCAGTTCATTAGTATTTTGTTGAGTATTTTTGCATCTATGTTCATCAGTGAAGTTGGCCTGTAATTTTCTTTTTTTTGGGGGGGTATCTTTGGTTGTGGTATCAGGATGACAGTGGTCTCGTAGAATGTGTGGAGTATTACTTACTCTACAATTTTTTGGAATAGTTTCAGAAGAATAGGGGTTAGCGCTTCTCTAAATGTTTGATAGAATTCAACTATGAAGTCATCTGGTACTGGAATTTTGTTTGTTGGAAATTTTTTAATCACAGTTTCACTTTCAGTACTTGTAACTGGTCCATTCATCTTTTCTATTTTGTCTTGGTTTAGTCTTGGAAGATTGTACTTTTCTAGGAATCTTTCCATTTCTTCTAGGTTTTACTAGAAGCAGTATCTTATGATCCTTTGTATTTCTGTGATGTCCATTTTTACTTCTTTTTCACTCTGATTTTATTGATTTGAGTCTTCTCTTTTTTCTTGAAAAGTCTGGCTAAGGGTTTATCAATTTTGTTTATCTTTTCAAAGATCCAGCTTTTAGTTTAACTGAACTTTTCCAAGGTTTTCTTCATTTCTATTTCATTTATTTACACGCTAATCTTTTTAATTTCTTTCCTTCTACTAACTTTAGGTCTTGTCTGTTCTTCTCTCTCTAGCTGGTTTAGATGTATTATCAAAATGACTATACTATCCAAGGCAATGCAATCCCTATCAAATTACCAAAGATATTTTTCACAGAACTAGAACAAAATATTTTAAAGTTTGTTTGGATGCATAAAAGACCCAGAATAGCCAAAACCAACCTCAGAAAGAAAAATGGAGCTGAGGAACTAGGCTTCCTGACTTCAGACTATACTACAAAGCTACAATCATCAAAACTGTATGGTACTGAAACAAAGACAAAAACAAAGATCAGCAGAACAGGATAGAAATCCCAGAATTAAACCTATGCTTCTAACAGTCAAGTAATCTATCACAAAGGAGGCAAGAATATACAATGGAGAAAAGACAGCCCCTTCAATAAGTGGTGTTGGAAAAACTGGATAGCAACATGTAAAAGAATGAAATCAGAACTCTACCTAACACCATACACAAAAATAAACTCAAAATGGATTAAAGACCTAAATATAAGATCAGATACTATAAAACTCTTAGAGGAAAACATAGGCCAAACACTCCAACATAAACCACAGCAGTATCTTCTCAGATCCACCTCTTAGAATATTGATGATAAAAACTAAAATAAACAAATGGACTTAATTAAACTGAAAAGTTTCTGCACAGCAAAGGAAACCCTAAACCAAACGAAAAGACAACCCACAGAATGGGAGAAAATATTTGCACATGAATCAACTGACAAGGCATTAATCTCTAAAATATACAACCAGCTCTTGCAGCTCAATACCAAAAAAGAACAGCCTTACCAAAAAAATAGGCAGAAGATCTAAATAGACAATTCTCCAAAGACATAAAGGTGGCCAAAAACACATGAAAAGATGTTCAACATCACTTATTATTACAGAAGTGCAAATCAAAACCACTATGAGGTACCACCTTCCACTGGCCAGAATGGCCATCATCAAAAAGTCTATAAACAATAAATGCTGGAGAGGGTATGGAGAAAAGGGAACCCTATTACACTGTTGGTGGGAATGTAAATTGGCATAACTGCTTTAGAAAACAGTATGGAGATTCCTCAGAAAATTAAAAATAGAATTACTATTTGATCCAGCAATCCCACTCCTGAGCATCTATCCAGAGAAAACCATGACTCAAAAAGATACTGTACTCCAGTGTTCATTGCAGCACTATACACAATAACCAAGACATGGAAACAACCTAAATGTCCATTGACAGAGGAGGGGATAAAGAAGATGTAGTACATACATACAATGGAATATTGCTCAGCCATTAAAAGGAAAGAAATAACGGCATTTGCAGCAACATGGATGGACTTAGAAATTATCATTCTAAATGTAGTTGGCCAGACAGTGAGACACAAACATCACATGCTATCACTTAAATGTGGAACCTAAAAAAAGGACACAGTGACCTTCTTTGCAGAACAGATAGTGGCTCACAGACTTTGAAAACCTTGTGGTATCCAAATGAGACAGGTTGGGGGGTGGGGGAATGTGCTGGGGATTTGGGATGGAAGTGCTATAAAATTGGGTTGTGATGATTCCTGTACAACCATAAATGTAATAAAATTCATCAAGTAATTAAAAAAAGTTAACTCCTATCATTCTGAAACTATTCCTAAAAAATTCAGTCGAACGAAAGCACATAAACCTCTTGCATTTCTATACTCTAACAATGAAAGATCAGAGGAATTAAAGAAACAATCCCAATCATCACTGCATCAAAAAGAATAAAATATCCTGTAATAAACCTACCTAAAAAGGCAAAAGACCTACACACTGAGCTATAAGACTCTGATGAAGGCAATCAAAGACGACACAAACAGCTGTAAAGACAAACACATTCTTGGACTGAAAGTACCAATACTATAAAAAATGACTATACTCCCTAAGGTAATCTATACAGATTCAATACAACACACATCAAATTCTCAATGGCATTTTCATAGAACTAGAACAAAACGTTTTAAAATTTGTATGGAAACACAAAGACCCCAAATATGGGAATCCTGAGAAAGAAAAACTGAGCTGGAAGAATCAAGCTGCCTGACTTCAGACTATACTACAATGCTACAATAATTAAAACAGTATGAGACTGGCATAAAAGCAGAAATATAGATAATTATATCAAAATAGAAGGCCCTGAAATAAATCTATACACCTATGGTCAACTAATGTACAACAAAGGAGGTAAGAACATACACTGGTGAAAAGTGTTTCTGGGAAAACTGAACAGCTACATGTGAAATAATGAAATTAGTACATTCTCTAACATCATACACAAAAACAAACTCAACATGAATTAAAGACCTAAATGTAAGACCAGATACTATGAAACTCTTAGGAGAAAACACAGGCAGAACAGTCTCACATAAATCCCAGCAATATTTTCTTGGATACACCACCTAGAGTAATGAAAGTAAAAATACAAATAAACAAATAGGACCTAATTAAATTGAAAAGCAATTGCAGAGCAAAGGAAATTAAGAACAAAATAGAAAGAAAACCCACACAATGGGAGCAAATATTTGCAAATGAAGTGACTGACAGGGATTAAGATAAATAGATGCTCAACATTGCTAATTATTAGAGAAACACAAATCAGAACCATAATGAGGTATCACCTCACACTGCTCAGAATGGTCATCATCAAAAAGTCCACAAATAATAAATGCCTGAGCGGGTTTGGAGAAAAGGGAATCCCCCTTCACCACTGGAGGGAATGTAAATTGCTAAAACCACTATGGAGAACAGAATAAAGATTCCTTAAAACATAAAAAATCTAACTACCATAGGATCCAGCAGTCCCACTGCTGGGCATATATCCAGAGAAAAAACATAATTAAAAAGGATACATTCATCCCAATGTTCACTGCAGCACTATATACAATAGCCAAGACATAGAAGCATCCTAAATGTCCACGCACAGAGGAATAGATAAAGAAGATATGGTACCATACGTACAATGGAATATTATTTAGCCATAAAAGGAATTAAATAATACCATTTGCAGCAAAGGATGAATCTAGGTATTTTCATACCAAATGAAGTGGGTCATGCAGAGAATGACAAATATCATATGATACCACTTATACATGGAATCAAAAAATATGATTCGAATGAGCTCATTTCAAAACAGGAACAGACTCGTAAACTTCAAAAACAAACTTAAGATTATCAAAGGGGAAAGGTGGGGAGAAGGGATAAATCAGGAGTTTGGGATTAACACATACTACTATTTATAAAACAGATAATAAGGATCTACTATACAATAGGGTGAATTATATTCTGCAATAATCCATATGGAAAAAGAATCTAAAAAGGAATGGGTATATGTATATGTATAACTTAATCACTTCGTTATACACCTGAAAACAGCACACTATAAATCAGCTACACTCCAATATAAAATAAAAACTCAATTTAAAAAAAATTCTTAAGAACTGGCTTTAGGAAGAAGATAAAATACAGGCACTACAAGTAACATACAAGCTTAAGTGGAAGATCACAAAGTTGTTACTAAGATTCTTTCGTAAGACCTCAAAAAACTTTAAGGTCTTGCTTACCGGAGATTCTAAGGCTCCTAAGAGTATGATTTAGAGACTCTTTCTGTTAATGGGATTTTTAAGAATCTTAGGGGTATTGCCCCTCAGCAGCCTCTCAGGCAACCCAAATTAGAGAAAATTCTATCAGGAAGATACAGAGAGGTATGGCTGCTGTCTAATGGAGTCTGTTTATAGTATGACACATTAAAAAAGCATGTAATGTTTTAAAAGAAACTCTACTACTTGGGCTGATAGGGACAGAGTGCAAAATTAAAAGTCATTGAAAACATAACCTCCTATGGGAAGGTAGCAGACTGAATAAACTGTTTAACAAAACACATGGGCTATTTTTTTTAATAGAAAAGAAATAGTGACTCAATAGTAATAACAGTTCAGAGAATCATCCCCAGGAATCTCAACTAGGTACTAAATAAGAAACTGACAATATATACTCCTCTAGATATCAGAATTGCTATGAACCAGTAACTTGTATGTACTTTGCATTTCCTCATTTTTTCAATAGGAGTGTGTCTATGGTTGTTATTTTATGCCATTGTATGTTGGGTGTATATAGAGGGTAGAGATAACTTGTCTCTTTAGTTAATAGATATTTATTTAAAATAAATCATACTTAACGTCTGAGGTGTGGTGGCCTTGGAATATACTTTCTCATACGATGTCTCGTCATCACTGGTACATAGTTAATGTGTTAGTTAATAGGCCAAGGGATAGTAGGAATATGGAGTTAAAGTGGAATCATATGGCTAAGCCGGATGTTATTAGTAGGGCTAATAGTGCTCCTCTGAGGGGTCATGGGCTTGGATTGACTATGTGATAAGCGTGTGCTTACCTTGTTACGACTTGTCTCCTCTTGTGTTGTTTTGTTTGTAATAAGTTTTGTGTGTTATGTTTACTTGAGGAGGGTGACGGGCGGTGTGTGCGTGCTTCATGGCCTTATTCAATTCTAGTACAGTGTCGATATGGCTGGTGTTAGTGGTAGGATTAGTGTTGATAGTACGATTAGTGGGGGGAGTAGTTTTATTTGTTTTGTGTGTTCGAATTGTCATTTTATTTTTAGGTTGTTGGTTGATGGGAATATGGTTAGTGATGAGGAGTATGCTAGTCGTATGTAGAAGTATAGGTTCAGTAGTGCAGTTATGGCTACTAGTGTTGGTATGATAATGTTGTCGTTTTATGTTAGTTCTTGAATGATTATTCAAGAATTCAGGAACATCACCATGCCTGCACTTGAGTTAAATAATGAGGTTCTGGAATTTGAGCTGATGGCATAATGGGATGAGATTCTTGAAGGTCTTGGGAGATAGTACATTTTTCATATGGTATGGCCATAAAATTGAGGGGCAAAGGGTGAATATTTTAGCTTATTTCAATAATGGTTGTCATTAAGTTTTAGTCCTATCTGACCACATATGTCATACCTTAGTGAACAGTGCAGTCAATTTTTCTCTTCTTGAAACTGGGCTTGACTGATTGAATACAATGACAATGACATTCTAGGCCTTGCATCCTCCACTGCTGTCTCTTAGAGAGCTGTTTCTGAAATGTCTACTTTTGGGGAAACCACCCAGCCTCCATATAAGAAGCGCAACTAACCTGAGACTCACAGATATGAGAAGAGGCTTTTCCATGCTGGAGGGTGAGAAAAAAGTCAAACAGAACAAGTTACCAGACAAGTGGGTGAAGAAACTGTTTTGGAACTGGATTGTCAGCTGCCAAAGCTGATGTCTATGAATCAGAGATAAGTCACTCCCTGATCGCTTTCCAAATCTCTGCCCTACAAACTTGTGAGCAAGCTAAAAATAGATGTTTTTTGACTGCATTTTGAAGTAGTTTGTTCTAGAGCAATAAATAACTTAATTAAACCAAACACACCTATGCTGTCATTTCAGTATTAACTTATAAATCTTAAATACTTTTGGTAATACTTGTTTTTCTGGCACTAAAATGAAATTATAAAAGTTGGAGCCTTAATTGCAGTTGATAGAAATGTAGAGATCACAAATTTTGACATTAGATTGACAACTTAATTCAGAGTTTGATTTAGATTATCTTGGGTTTTATAATTTCAATTAAAATGTCAATATATAGTCTTTGAAAATATGATATGATCTAAACCACTGCTCCCATCACCATGCATGCCAACTGCAAAGCCTCTCTTGCTGCTTCTACTCATCATTCAAAGTCAAGCACAATTCCTACAGTCTCTGAAAAACCTTACCCAGTATTCTGACTCTCAGACTTCCTTTCTTAAGAACTTTCTACTGCCCTCAGCTCGAAGTCCTCTAATCTTCTCTTCAAGGATCAATTTACTTACAAAAAACTGGAATCAATTGAAGCACCACTAGACAGCTTAAGATCTCAAAGGCGTTGTCTGTCCTTCTTTTGATTTTTACTTTCACTTCAGTAAATAAGTTTCTGTCTTTTTCCCCCCTTGTAAATTTTTGTGCCTCTTCAGGGTTTAACTTATGTAAGTGACTATATATTATTTTCAGTCCTTGCTTTAGAAACATCTGCACGCCTGCATCTCCACCATTTTTTGTTGCTCTACTGGAAGGAAGGGAGGGAGGAAGGAAGGAAGAGAACTATTTAACGTATCTTGACATTTGTATAGGATCTACTGCTGACCCTACCTAATACTGACTGTTCTTAAAAAGAGATATATTTGATAAGACATGTCTCTTAATATTCTTTCCCAAAATAAACTCCATATTTGTGTAGCTACCTTATCCAGGAATTCATCAGTCCTTGTCTCCTTTGTCATCCTAGAGAGATTATTTTTTTTCCCCTGCACCCATGGTGGCAGAGTTCCTAGGCCAGGGACTGAACCTGAGTCACAGAAGTGACAACATCAAATCCTTAACTGCTAGGGCACCACAAAACTCCCTGAAAAAGAGATCCTGTTTTAATCAATCTCTTTCCAGTTGCTTCTCATCCAGAGACTATAGTACAAACACTGATCCATACAATGAGGATGAGATGTAAGACAATTTTCTAATAGTACCATAAAGCAGTGAGAGATTAGAGCCAAGTCCAGTCAGAAAATCTTTGAAAAAGTACAAAGGAGATCCACCAGAAGCCTGATCTAGACAGTGACACTGGGGATAGAAAGGAGGGGACAGATGGAAGCTAAACTAGCTATTAACAAGTTCCTGAAACTGTTTTCTATTAAAGCTGCCTTTAAAAAAATGAAAATGCACTGTTGTAAGCACTAAAACAAACACAACCAAAAAGATGTTTTCTTAACTGGGAAATTATGATGTGCAGTTATGTTTGGTATCTAAATGCAAATTCTGCATGTAGGCTGCATTTATGGAAGAACTGAAAACAACCACAATATACTATATCATAGTAGAAACAAAACAAACTAGCTGTACTTGGCATAGTAATGATAAGCCCTTTAAATTAAATCTTTATGCAGATTCTATTTCATACTCCAAACTTTTCATGGAGCGTGTGTAATTCTGATGTGTAAACCAACAAATAGATATGCTCTGTGAATTGAGTAGCCGGTTTGGGTACCAGCTGGCTTGGCTGTATGCCTTTCTAATGGTAATGAAGTCACACAGCTGCTAGGACAATCAGCTGGAGTTCAGATTATCACTAGCTAAATGGATATCCATTGACTAGCTTCTTATCCGGACTCATTAAAGTTCAGTATTGACAAATGAAGAGTGGTTAGAGGTTTATAGCTAACAGGCGTCTAGAAATGAACTTGTTGACTTTTTCCCCATAGCTTTCTCCATGTGATTTACAGAGTATTATTCATGTATTTGAGATGTGTGATTACTAATGCACTATAAAATTTTAAGTACTTGCCATTTACTGTTTTTAAAGTGAACAAATATGCCAAAGCAAGTAGTCACGTATGTCAATAAGAAGTTGTATCTATCACCAAAAAAGTACTGTTCCTCTTTAAGCCAAACAGATTTTTATAAAAAGTTCATAGATAAACTGAAACTGATTTTTTATTTAGACTTACCTGTAGAGTATTTTAGTGGATAATTTCCAAGACTTGACTCTAGCTATACTAGTCTACATACCATTGAAAACTAAATAATTTTTCTCAACGTAACACATTAGGTAAAGTGTGGTTAGTGTGACTTAATTCTATATATACTCGTCCCTTCAATGTTCTAAAACTTTTTCAAATCCACAAAGTAACAAGGACTTGAATACCCACGACTGTCTAAATGTCAGAAGCAGAAAACAAGCCTTCCAACTACTGGAAAACTCACCAGTGTTCTTCCTTTAAACCCCTGCTGAAGTCAGGGCACAGAGCTTGGTTATGATATACCATTTTTAGACTCACATTATGTATTTCATGTACTTAATTTTGCCTCATTTTGTTGCAAGAGTGTCTAACTTTGTTTCCCGCAATGAGTTTCCCTCATCCTTGTCTTGCAGATTACCTTCTACTTGTCACAAGTTCACTGCATTACAGAGATTTTAAAAATGCTTAATCCATGTTATCCAACTTTCACCCCCAAAACTCAATTTAAAATTGCTTTCACACATATATGTACATAATTATTAGTCTCAGACTTTGATTAAATATCCTTAGAGTTTTTCTCTTCTTGAAACAGAAAATAAAATTTTAGCAGACTTTCCACAAGAAAATATGGAAATAAAAAAGTGCTAGGGCTGAACGAATGTGAATTAAGTGCAAAACCCCAGTTTACTTGCTTATTTACAATGCACTCATGGAAATTCTCTATTCCTCTCCGATCTACAGTATACTTGCTGAATTTCTAGGTCTTTTTCCTGAATCTAAAGACAGAGCAACATTCTTCTCCTGCCAGTAGTGTGATCTAAAGTGATTTCACTTTAAGCTACGCCCAGATATTTCTGTGGGTCCGCCTCATAGTTTCACGTGTGTGCTACAAGACAGGACTCATGGCATTATTAAATGATTATTCATTACTTCATCGTGTACACTACACTCACTATAACTAACCATACTTCTTAGTAACTCACAATAAAGATTTTGGCAAAATCCTCTTATTAGAGAAGAACAAAATTCCAGGCATCCTACAAACCAATAAATGTAAATTCACCCACAGGAAGGATGTTGTCCTGACTCCACAGAGCTTACTCAGAGCAAGTCTAGACCTTCAGGCAAAGTACATTTTTTTGGAGGCAAAATGGCAAACTCCTACAGTCAAAAACTACTTTTTCATCATTTTTAAACTTCTTAAAGGGAAAAATTATGTGATCTAGTTTTAAAACATTTATGCAATAAAGGAAGAAAATATACAAATAAGAGTATCCCTATATTGGCACAGAGCCACACTAGGAGTCAGAAGATGTGATGAACTCTGGGAATTTATGAGAGTCATTCATTTTGTGAATCTCTTTTGAGATTCACAAAACAAGGATACAGCCTTATAGCCAACAGTCAATGCCTGTCAGGATTCCTTCTTTTTGCCCTATTTCTCACTCCATCTGTAGGCTAGATGATGCCCAGGTGACACTGTGGCAGAGGTACCAGCTGCACATGCCTGGGTTATTTAGAGGACAACTGACTAACCCATGGACAAGATATAATGTCTCTTGGGTTAATCCACAGAGATCTAAAGTCTTGTTTGTTGTTGCAGCATAACCTAGCATAGCATGCTTCATTCAAACAACTATATAATATTAAAAGTCTCACTTATTCACTGACATAAAAAAACTAAAATCAATATATTTTTTCAGTGCTTTTCATGGCAATTCCAAAATCTATCATCTTATTCTCCTGCCCTCAAAACTTAAGAGTAGAATTTAAGCTCTGATATTTTCTTCAAGGAATACTGCAATTTTAATGGAATACTTAACTCCCTTTAGAATACTGTTATAGATACTCCTGAAATATTAAATTTGCCATGTAAAAATCTTAATGATCTATTACTAATCAACATTTTCATGGAAAATCCACTTATGATTTAATGTTAAATACGTCAAGCCTTAAGGTGTGTAAAGCTGTTTTTATTCTGTACTCGCACAGAGGTTTTCACAGTGTTCTTATTTTTGCTGCCATTTGGGAGTATCTGTGGATTCCATGTCTTTGTTCACCCTTTCTCCTCAGGTATCCATAGAAGGCCATATGTTGAACCAATGTGGTGCCCCCTGAAGCAGGTTTTCCTCTTTAAAATGCTATATTTTGTAGCATTCTATGTACCATCCATCGATATTCCATTATGTTGGCACAGGTCTGACCAACTTGCAAGCAGGCATAATGCCAAAGGCACAGATGGCATGAGGGGAAAGAGCCAAAAAAAAATGTGAATCAACTGTGGGTATTGATGGCATAATTCCCAGACATGGAAGTCCAAAAATACTTGTCCATCCTAAGCTTACAGTACATACTTACAGATATACAGATTTGTCAACAATAATTTAGCACTGACGGATTAATTTTAGAAAATACTTTTAAAGCCACCTTTGGCTGCTGAGGATAGCTACAAGGCAGTAACTCTATAAACACTGGTGTTGAGTCTTTACTCAGATGACTCTTCAAAAGACAAGCAGGCAAGACATTAAAAAAAAAAAAACTGCTTCTAACTAAATCAGTTATAAATAAGTGGAAAAAGTATATCTTGTCTTTATTCGCATATACCGCACAACAAAAATAGAAGACAAAAGTTCATACAATATACCTAGGACCAAAGACTACATAGCAGGCTTCAAACTGTGGCTCTCTTAAATATTTATCTTGGACACTTCTGCCTGTGTAATCAAATAATGTATTGTTTTATAAACTAGTAAACTTCATTATCAGGATTGGACAAGTGAGCACATGAAAGGGACAGTGCATGATTTGAAGATTTTTAAATGGATCATCCACTTAAAGAACTCCTTCCCTGCTGATCTGACAGTATGCCTGAAAATCTTAAATTACTGCCACTTAGGTTAAGCTGTTGTATCTCCTGAAGGTGCCTATTCGAAGGAAAATATTTCATCAAGAAAAAAAGAACAGTAGATTTTGGACTTTGTGGAGAGATGAGGTAAAATTATTGTAGCCAAGGCCTTTTGGTCTGACTGTGAAGGACCCCCAGAATCTCCTTACCTTACTATAAGCTCAACAAAGGACAATTCCTATTAAATTGGTTTTAAGGTTAGCACTTCTTAGAGAAGATATTGAACTTCTTAAAGTTGACAATACTTAAACTAATTTAGCACCTAGATAACCTACATGGTCATAATGTTTTCATTATATATTTAACTCAGGTTTCTAGAGCCCAAATCCAGTGCTACTGTTGTTAGCCTATCATGCTACCATTTTACAGACCTGAACTAGTTCATTTATATAACTTTTACAGTATAAGATATGAACAGAAATAGTATATCCAATCTTTATATGACCATTTATTAATGACCAGTGGCATACAAGTACAAGATTTCAATCCAGCATGGAGAAAAAAGTTGTCCTATTTAAGTGGCTGCTTAAATCACATCACACTTCCATATTTTTCTTAAATTCTATAGCATGTAGTACATACAGACATTTAGTGTCTTCTATGATTAGACAGCACACTCCCATTTTAATCTTGAATCCTATTTAATTTATGTCCCTTAAGTGCATCTTGTTTATCAAATGCTGAACATACACTTTCAATACAACATATTTGCATTTGCAGAATATCAAACATAGACACAGAAACTGGTTTCTGAGCTGTTACTTTATCCTTATTTTCCTACAAGATGGAATTATTTGCCTTCATCTGATTGCCAAAGAGGATTTATATAAGTGATATACAGTCAAATACTACCCAGAGAGTAAAGTTTTCCCAATCATAATTTTGTTTTTCTTGAAAGATACTGAAATGTTAGGAAACAAGCTTACTCTTGAAGTTTACCTGGATATGAGACAGGATTAGAATGCCCTCAGCTTCCCTGAAGCATCTTTCTAAAATCCTGCCCTGAAAACTCAGTACCTTTTGTTTTTAATTTGCCTTAAAACATACCTATAGATAGCTCAGATTTTAGAAGGTAGCTTACAGCCTATTTCTAAAACAAAGAAACTAAAAAAGTACTATATAGATCTCACCTATAAAAACTTACTGTTTTATCAGTTTTCCATACAAAATGTAATAAACTCCCTGTCCACTAATACATCATAGAACTCAATTATAACACAGCTTATCATTATACAGGTTTTGAAAGACCACAAATTATAAAATCTCCTTGATAGCAAAAGTTTACACACTAAAACCAGAAAACAGTTTATCTGAAGTAAATGAAGAGATTTTGTTTGGTGACAATTCATCTATTCTCTTTATCATTCCTTCCTTCATTCAATCACGTGGTCATTTATGCATTCATGAAGTAATTGTTGAGCATTTATTACATGTCAAGAACTGGGGCAGATACAAAGAAAATATGGCATGTAGTCAAAAGAAAACTCCTTTGGTACAAGATTCAGAATTGAAAAGATTATATAACTTCTGCAATGAATACATGAAAGGAGATGAGATTTTCATTCAAAGTAGAAAATGACATCCATTATAAAAGTGCTATTAATAATAGCCCTTAAATATTTAATAGAGCAGAGTGATTAAGACAGAATCCATACTTTATTATTCTATCTTCTACATGTATTAAGTAGGTTTGACCACATTTTGGGGTATTACATATAATTAAGAATAAAACTAAAACTTTTTTCAAATCTCTATAAGACATAGTATATGGTGTGTTCATTTAGAACAATAATACTTATGTCAACAGCTTATCCTACTTTTATGGAATGCAAATTTGTTGTGTAATTAATTTTTCCGCTAAAAAATAATACAATGAATTATCACTGTGAGTGTGATGAGGGGAAGTTTTTTTGAGAGTTTATTCATGACTTTAAGATAAAAACCTTAGTCTAAAATTGGAAGCAATTAAAACTTAGGTAATATTACCTATACTTTCATATTATGCCAACACAATGATTTTACTAAAACAAGATTTTTCAATAAAATTTTAAACACTATAGTGGAAGGCCAATTTTTTAACATCAATATTGTCAAAATTTTATATTGAAATGCAAATGAAATACAGTTTTTACTTGGCTGTAAATGTTTTTACAAGAATAACGATATATATTTTCATCTTTGTATATTCCCCAGGACCTAGTATAATGTTTCATTTAATAAAAGTGTTAGAATGAAATTAAAATGGTGAACATATGGATGATTTTCTAAATATACAAGCGCTCCACGCAGTTACTTTGTTCTACTGATTACTACTGGTTAAAATGTTCTACTTTCTATTTTGTGTGTAAATTTGCTGGTACTGCTTTTGACTATAAACATTTCTTGGCAGTTAATTACCAAAAAAGTAAGGTGATTCTCTTTTTAAAGTTCCATATCTTTTAAATGCAAATTAAAATATTTAAATCCATGAGATAAATGATAAATGTTAAATGTATAATATGCCAATAAAAAACATACTAATTAACTTGAAAACTACTTATATTTGGGGTACTATTTAAATCACAAGGTTTTTATAGTTCTAGCCAATGAAATTCTTTCCATAGCATCTTTCTAAATTGTTATTTAAATAAACCAAACTTTGATCTTCTTTTTAAATCATGTAGGCACTCCTCTCACTATATTTTTAAAAAGTTGTTTTTGAAAATTCAGAAATTTTTGTTCAGAATTGACAAATGAAAATATACATGAGGACCATATTCCCACTCAAAATAACTTTTAAAAATAGGACATGAACTTGAATTTCTCAAAAGCTACACGGAAGTAGAACTTAAGAACTATCAAGAGCATTATTTGAACAATACATTGACATTTTCAACTATTATTTACACTTCACAGAATTTGACTATAACTGCAAATACTCTTTTGTTTAAATATTTGAATATATAGTATGCTCTGGATTAGTAAACTTCCAATTACAAAACCAAGTGATTAAATATTAAAGTTATGAGCAAAGATGCCTATCAGAATAATAAAGATAATACCTAGCAGACACTGAAATATTATTCTATATCAAATGAAAATATTTTAAATTTTACTCTGTATCAAATACAGTAATAAAATGAATGTTGTCAATTTCTACTACAACTTTGTCAAGAAAGGTACTACTGAATTTCAAATTAAAAGATAAGCAGACCAAGAGTTAGCAACTCCAAGATCCCCTGCTCAGAGCTGGGACATTGCCTCAACAATAAAAATTCCCTAAGTAACAACGCTCACATTTAGAGCTTTAGAAAGTCAGTTAAGAAATATTACAGTCTGATTACAAAAAATTAAAAATGGAAGCACTCATTACAACATAAATAGATTGTTTCTTTTTTTTCTATTTCAGCAGGAACTTCAGAAAAATTACTCAACATCTTCAAGGGAACTGATTATAACAGTTTCTGTGACTATTTGTCAGGAAAATAATGAAATCGGCAGCAGCAGTGTTCAAGGTCTCATAATAAGGGCAGGAGTTGTTTGCTTAGAGACGGATTGTCTCTTCGGTGTTCCTGGCAGGCAGATCACTTCCGCCCCCCCCATTATTATGAATAAATCAGAAACCAATTTGAACAACCTAACATGTTTAATAATTTAAATTAATCAAATTATCTTTTCATTAATCTATTAACTTGAATATCACGGTTTTCAAGAAGGACTTAAGGACCTCATCAAAAAGTGTATGACTTGAGAGGGGGAAAAAAATCAATACATTTCACATTTCAAGCATTTAACACCAAAGTATTCACAGAGCATTGCTACAATCTGGTCAACATCTCAACCTTCAGCTTTTTAATCTAGAAATAAATACTTTATCAATAAATTACTGGAATAATAATTCAATAATTGGATATTTTTCTTAATGCTACCTGTACACTTGTGTTACAAATAAATGATACATTATTTCAGAAATTTAAGATTTCTCATTCCAAATTGCTAGCATAGTCATATTTTTTTTAAAGTAGAAAACTGTTTTACAAGTAAACAAAGTCATCTAAATAATCTACTCAAGGAATTATTAAACTATTATTGGGAGTCCCAAGACATAAAACAAAAAGCCCCCCCAAAAGTACATAATTTGAAGAAATTCATTGAAATAATTGAAAACAGGCTATAAAATCAAACTCTATAGACTTTCCTAGAACCATTATAGCTATACTGTCTAAAAAAATACTTTCTTGTAAACATGAAGAATTCAATGTATTTTCTAAACTCTGTAATTTGTACTGAAGTAGTTTGGGGTTACACTGAAGAGTGAAAATAAGCAAATCAGACCCAAAGGTCCATACTGTAGGACTGTAGACAGTGAAGATATATGAAGAAAGCTGTGTGGGGTAGGGGCACACTGAAGTGCCTATTTTGTCTCAAAAGACTGACAGAATCTGCTCCAGCTTAACTCTGCCATGTAGGGAAGACCAGAGGAGTACTGCCTCACCTTGTGACTTTGTTGTTTTTCTGGCCATACCCACGACATATGGAAGTTCCCAGGCTAGGGTTCAAATAAGAACTCAAATAAGAGCTGCTGCCAGACAACACCAGATCCAAGCTGCATCTTCCACCTATTACGCATCTTGTGGCAATGCCAGATCCTCAGTACCAGTGGGTACCGAGCAAGGTCAGGGATAGAACCCACATTCTCACAGATAACAGCTGGGTTCTTAACCGGCTGAGCCACAATAGGAACTCCTCATCTTGTGATTTTCTTTTTTAAAGAGAAACATGAAATATAGAATTCTATACATAATAGTTCTGTTTAAAAAAGTATTTGCCTATTCAACATTAAAAAAAAACGAAAATAAAAGCATTTAGCTTATGGGGACTTAGGATATATGAACTTCTCAAAGAAAAAAAGAGAACCATACTACTATAGGAATACGAAGGTATGCGGCCCTCAAATTTTAGCTTGTACCAAAATAACCTAGAAGGCTTGTTAAAATATATACTGCTGAGTCCCTTGCCTAGAGTTTCTGATTCAGTAGGTCTGGGGTAAGGCCTGAAAATCTGCATTTCCAACATGTGCCCAGGTTATGTTGCTGCCTCTGCTGCTGCTCCTGCTCCACTGATGTACATTGTTGAGTCTACTCTTTAAATAAGAAGGAACAAATCATAAAGCTCCATTAAAATTTTTGAACATTACTTGAATAAAATATAAATACAAGTATTTGCATGGACATAGCTTTTCATTTCTTTTGAATGTATTTCTTTTGAATGTATTTTGAAGAAATTTCTTGAAAAATTTCTTAAATTTTTAAGATACTGTCCAACTTATTGAAAATGGGAGTTTCACATTACTCACCAGAAATTAATGAGGGTTCCATGTTAAGCACATTCTCTTCATCATTTAGTACATTTGGCTTTTGATTATAGACTTCCTAGTAGATATGTAGTAGTATATATATATATATTTTAGGGCCATACCTGTGGCATATGGATGTTCCCAGGCTAGGGGTTAGGGGTCAAATCGGAGCTGTAACCACTGGCCAACACCACAGCCACACAGCAACCCGGGATCCATGCTGTGTCTGCAACCTATACCACAGCTCACGCAAATGCCAGCTCCTTAACCCACTGAAAAAGGCCAGGGATTAAACCTGCATCATGGATGCTAATGAGATTAATTTCCACTGAGCCACAACAGGAACTCCATATTATTGTAATTTTAATTTGCCTTTTGCTAATGATTAATAACATACTTTTCATGTGTTTATTAGATTCTTAAAATAGCTTTTTGGTGAAATGTCTATTCATTTGTCCATTTTATAACAGCTGTCTTATTGGATGGTAGTTATTTGTATAATCTGGATACAAATCATCTATCAGATACATGATTTCCAAGTATTTTTCACTCCAGCTTGTCCTTTTAATTTTCTTAATGATGTTTTAAAGGGAAGGCATTTTGAATTTTTATTGCATTCGATTTATCAATTTTTAATTTATTTGTCATGCTTTCATAACTGTGTCTAAGCATACTTTGTCTAACCCAAAGTCACGAAGATGTTCACCAGTTTTCTTCTAGAAACGTACCATTTTAGACATTAGTCTGGATCTCAGTAATTTGTACCTTTGGTCATATTTTCTTGATCTAGCTAGATTTTTGTCAGTTTTATTTATCAAATAATAAATCCTCGATTGGTTTTATTTTTTCTATTACTTTCCTATTTTCTATTTCACTAACTTCTGTTCTGAAAATCATTATTTCATTCCTTTGTTTTCTTTGGATCTAGTTTAGTTTCTTATGTGGAAACTCAGATTACTGACTTGAAACCTTTCTTCTCCTGTGATATAGGCATTTAAATCTATAAATTCCACTCTGAACACTGATTTAGTGACATCCCTAAGTTTTCATATGTTGGAAGTTTTATTTCCATTCAACTAAATTATTTTTAATTTTGTGATTTCTTTTCTTTGATCATGTGTGATTAGAAATGTTGCTTAATTATGACTATTTGGGGTTTTCCCAGATTTCATTGTGTGGTGAATTTTTAAAATAATTTTGTTCTGGTCAAAGCAACATCTTGTATGCCAATATTTTTATATTCATTAAGACTCATTATGTGGCACAGCAAGTGGTTGCTACTGGAAGAAGTCACATGAATGTGAGTGAGCACAACGTGTATTCTGCAGTCATTTGGTGGAGTGTTCTCCACATGCTAATTTAACAGAGTCGGTTGACAGCGTTGCTGAAGACTCCTATATCTTGCTATTTTCTGTCTAGTTTTTCGATAAATTACAAAGAGTGAAATTCTGAAAAATTCAAGCAATATCATTGAACTTTTCATTTCTTCTCTCAATCTTTCAGTTCTTGCTTCATGTATTTAGGGGCTCTATACATTTAGAAGTGTATGTGCACTTACATCCCCTATTGCTTATACATATATTACTGATGTACTGACTTGTCATCTTAAGTGCTCCAGTTCTGTTATGGTTACCGTTTGCATGATACTTTAGTATTCTTTTACTTTTAGTCTATTTATGCATTT
Organism: Catagonus wagneri; assembly: GCA_004024745.2. NCBI lineage: Eukaryota > Metazoa > Chordata > Mammalia > Artiodactyla > Tayassuidae > Catagonus > Catagonus wagneri. Next base: position 19,454,787 of record PVHT020000173.1, on the reverse strand, counting down.
GAATTTAATGTCCATATATGGTCATATAAATTATAATATATAGAAATGATTTTTAATCCGGTCTAACAATCTCTTCTTTTTGATTTGGGTATTTATTCCATTCCCAGTTAATATAAATACTGAAAAGGTAAAATTTATGTCAGCTATTTTGCCATTGTTTCCTATTGTCTGAGACATTTTAGTCTTTTGTTTTTCCTTTACTGCCATATTTTGTGATAAATATTTTCAGTGTAAGTTTAATCTCTCCGATTTTTAAAATATTAAAATTATTTTCTTAGTAGCCTTGCTAGTGATAACAACATATATTTAAACTTATCAAAATCTAATTTTCTGCTAAGATATAGAAATTTTGCTCCAATATATCCCCTTTCCCTCTCCGTTTTGTTATTCTTGCCATATATAATTTTATGTTATAATCAATATATTACCATATGTAATCCCTAAATATTATGCCACCTTATACCATAGTATGTATTTTAAAATAATTAACAGAATATATAAGAAAAATACATTTATAAAGTCTTTTATATTTACTCATACAATTGCCATTTCCAGCAGTCTTAACTTCTTTCTATAAATATGAGTTATGTACTGGTGTCACTTTCTCTCATCATGAAAGACCTCTTGTAGTACTTTTTGTATGGCAAGAAATCTTTATTCTTGTTGACAGTTTTCTTTCTTGTAGCACTTTGAATATATTATTCCACTTTCTTTTCACCTTCCTCATTTGTGATTAGATGTCAGCCATTTTCTCTATTGTCATGTACTATATGAGAGTTCTCTCCCACTACTTTCAAAATTTTCACTTTTTCTTTGAACAGTGTGACATATGGTATGTCACAGTATGATTCACTTTGCATTTATCTTTATCTGCAGTTTGTTGATTTCCATGACCTGTAGAGTACTACTTTCCAGAAAATTTAGGAGTTCCCTTCGTGGCTCAGTGGTTAACGAATCCGACTAAGAACCATGAGGTTGCGGGTTCGATCCCTGGTCTTGCTCGGTGGGTTAAGGATCCGGCGTTGCCGTGAACTGTGGTTAAAGTTGCAGACGCGGCTGGGATCCCGCGTTGCTGTGGCGAAGGCCGGTGGCTACAGCTCCTGTTAGATTCCTAGCCTGGGAACCTCCATATGCCTCGGGTGCGGCTCTACATAAAAAAAAGGCAAAAAGACAGAAAGTTTAGGGAGTTTTCAACCACTGTATCTCAAACTCCTCCACTCCTTTCTTTTCTTTACTTCTAGTACTCTTATTACCCGTATATTGATATACATATTATTGTCCTACAAGTTTCATACTCTGTTTGTTTATCTTAAGTCTTTTTTTGTGTGCTCAGATTAAAACATTTCTGATATGTGTTCATGTTCACTGATTCTTTTTTTCCTTTTCTTTTTTCAGAGACCTGCTATTGAGCTATCCAGTGAGTTTTCCATTTTTTAGTTATTGTACTATCACTTTCACGATTCCCATTTTTTAAAAATAATTTTTCTTCTGAGATAATCTATTCACCAAGTCATTATTTTCATATATACCTTTAATTATTTGAAGTTTATTTTTTAGCATATTTATAACAGCTACTTTTAAAAACTGATCTGCTATTTTCAACAACTGGGAAAATTCAGAGATCATTTCTACTGATTGTATTTTTTCTTAGTATGGGTCGTACTTTATTAATTTGCACATTTCATAATTTCTGTTGAATATTGGACCTTTCAGGCAATAAAACAATGACAGATTATGATTTTCTTCCCTTAAGGCTACTGTTATGGTTGTTTTGCTAGTCTGTTTAACTATCTTGACAAAATCTGTGATATCTCTCTCTCCAACAATGCATCATCTTCTACAATGCATATCTCTGTTCAGTTCGGTTTGTGTGGGTTTTTTTTGTTTGTTTTTGTTTCTGTTTTAAGCCTAGCATTGTAAGAGTCACCTCGGTCACCATTTAACTTAGTGTACCAATAACGTCTGGTCAGAGTTGGTGCTCAACTACCTCAGCCATTAAGTTTTTTGTTTTTGTTTTTCTCTGCTGATGGAGCTACTTGTGACCCAGATAGTGTATTTCAACTTTAGACAGTGTTTGCAAGTTTGTCCAGGCTATTGCTTTTCATAAGGCTCTCAGAGATCTCAACCACACAGAGATTCTATAGACTAGAAATATGTGGGCGCCTTGGGATTATTCCATTTATGAGAAAGTACATAAGATTTGTCAACTTGGGATATGCGGAAAGTATACAAGCCTATTATGACTGTCTGACCTTCCATACTTCTCTGTCATTTTCTCTCTCTCTCTTTTTTTTTTTTTTTTTTTTTTTTTTTTTTTTTTTTTTTTTTTTTTTTTTTGTGTGTGTGTGTGTGTGTCTTTTGTCTTTTCAGGGCCATACTCGCAGCATATGGAGGTACCCAGGCTGGGGGTTGAATCAGAGCTGCAGCTGCTGGCCTAAGCTACAGCCACACAGGATCCGAGCCGGGTCTGCAGCCTACACCACAGATCAAAGAATGCCAGATCCTTAAAGCCTTTACCCACTGGAGCACGGTCTGGGATCAAACTGGTGTCTTCATGAATGCTAGTCAGATTCCTTTCAGCTGAGCCATGACAGGAACTCCCATTCTCTGTCATTTTCTCAGGATAGTCTCCTAGCCCTGCATACACTACAAAGGCCTGTACACTAAGTCTTAGGAAAGTACTAATCTCCCTGTTCATTTGCTAATGATAACCATTTTTAAGTGGCATACTCCAGTTAAACTAGCCACATTTAGTGAGGGCAGGCCCCTCACTAATTTAACTATCAGATTCACACAGCAAGGGAGGGGAGTGACAAGAGCAACATCTAGTTAAAAATAGACCTGAACTGTCCCTGCCTAAAGTTCAAATATTTTCATCTATCAATAATCTTCACTTCATATTTCTGGTTTAATTATAGAGCAAAGAATTGTCTCCTATTTATACTTGTTTTGGGGGTAAAAGGACTTGTGGAGCCCTCTCTTGGTCATGCCATCCACTGACTTTTGAGTGATTTATACAAGATGACTTAAAAATAACAAAAGATAAAATCAAGAACCCTAACCTCTTTTTGTGCAGAAAAAGAAACTGAGACAAAAGAGTATTAAACTGACCAGATTTGAACTATAAGTTTTTGACTAAGTTGAATCTAAACCTAACTCTGATCAACAGCCCAATGCCATCTATTGCATTATGCTTTCTGAAGACAAAGGAGTCAGAATTATACTTAACAGTTAATAGCTGTTGATGCTAAAATAAAAGGTAAATGTCATTAATTAGGAAGATTTGAATCCAGATCAAATGCGTAATATTCCCTCCTCCCTTCTTTTTTTAACATTCTTCATTTTACAATACCTACAATACCTTCCACTTCAGCCTTAACCTTTTTTTTTTTTTTTTGGTTGCAGTTGCAGCATGCAGAAGTCCCCAGGCCAGGGATCAAACCTGCACCAAGGCAGTAATGAGAGCCACAGCAGTAACAACACTAGATCCTTAACCTGGTGAGTCACCAAGGAAATCCTCCCTTCCTTTCTTTCTGAAATAATGAATTATCTTTAAAACATACTGGAAGTCAAAAACTAAGTATCAGTCATAATATCCATAAAAATCACTTAATTTTGATAGCATCACATAATTTTGATAGCATCTCCTTTCACAGAAGATATCATATAAACCATCTGTTATCAGAGATTTCCATTCCCCTTGTTCATGAAAGTTATTTAAACTGAAGACATTAAAGTCTCTCTAATAGCTAGTACAAGACATTCCACATGCATGTTGCCATAGGTACAACCATCTTGATTGATGAAAAATAAGTCATTCTATTCTAAAGAACTACAGTTCAGCCAGCAACCCAGATGATAGCCCTGCTTACAGTAAGCTCAGGATCCCTGAGAACATCTGCATTAAAATAACACTCTGATTCAAGGCTACAAACAAAATATAAATGTTTATATATTAGAACATAGTGTAATATGAGTAACATCAATAAAAAGTCATATGCCATCTTGTTTGGGTGTAATTATTATACACAAATGTTTTCTACAAATAATCATGAGTCACAAGATATCAAAATGCTGCTTAATATGTTTCATATGAAACATTACATCCTGTGGTAGAAAAAGCCTGAGTTTTAAAGTCAGACACATTAGTGTATTAATCTCAATTTCACTAATTATTAGCTGAGTGATTTAGTGTGATTTAGCCCTTCTCTGTTTTAGATTCCTCATTTTAATAACAGGACTGTAATATCTACACTGTATTTCTCTAATAAGTAAATAATATACTATATATTTATTAAAGTATCTACATACAGACCAGAGACAATAACTGCCCTTCTCTCTGCATCCCCCAACTCTGAACAAAGGCAGGTAAGCATACTGAATAAATAATTTTGTACCTCCTCAAAAAGCCACTGTGGAAATGCCTAACATTGATTTAGTAAGAGCTGAGGAATGACAGCCTCTTAAATTTTTACATTTTATACTTATTGTATTATATCCAAAATATAAGATGCATTTCATATTCGAAAACAGTTTCTTAGGAAATACACTAGCAGTTTACATTTATACTTGAAAAAAAATCCAGTCTTCTTGGAAAATAGATTTCCAGTGAACTGGTTATAGTTCCTTTCTCTAAGCAAGGTAATGGTTATCACTCCTTGCTGAATTCCAGACAAGGAAATCGTCTTTCCACAGATATCGGCCAGACTACTAAATGTAGCCAGGCTACTCGTTACTTGTGAAATCCCCAAACCCTGCTTACTTATTTTAAAATAGTTCATTCATTAAACTCTAAATTATTCCAATTTGAATGTACCATTTGTTTCCTATCAGGATTGTGAAAATATTAAGGGATTATTGTTATTTTTGTTATATATAATAAAAGCATGGTAACTTTTATAATAATTCCTTTAGCAATTAGAGACTAGTAACATACTAAAATAAGTACAGGTAAAATAAAGATTGGCAAGAATCTGATAATAATTGAAGCTGCTTTAAAAGTGCATAACCTCTATATACCCTTTTCTCCATTTTCTGGTGTGGCTGAAGGTTTCCACAGTAAAAATTTTTGGCTTACTATTGCTACTTTGACCCGCTTTGGTAAGTTATTTTTAATTATTATCTCTGGTTTGGCAACGCTGCCATGAATATAAAACACAAGAACCATTTCCAAGTCAAGTAGGTTAGTACTTCCTCTTACCCACTCTGCAACCCTGGTCTTAGTAAATTCCTCCACTCCAGTTCAAATTGTCTTTACACATGATCCCAAGATTCATTTTCATTTGTACCAGGACAGCTCTAAGATTCATTGTGACCTCAGTTCCTGACTAAAAAAAAAAAAAGGAAAAAAGACATTCCGACTGGTTTAAGTTAGACTCTTCTAGAAATAAGAATGACTGTTCTGGAAATTATACTCTTTTGCTACATTTATACCATGTCTTAAGAAGAGTGTTATCAACTTGTCTCCATTACACAGCAGAGGAAAAATCATTCTGCCCAACAAAGAATTCTCTCTCATTTGGCTAATGGTTGGGTACATGTCCTTGGCAGGTCACTTCAGTGACTTGGTCTAATGACCTTTAAATCAGAGCCATAACATTGTTGATATAGAAGGCAAGATGTGATGATCCAACTGCCGTAAGGGAGGTATACGCACTGACAATTTGAAAGAATGAATCAATAGGCATGATAAAAGAATTTTTGTTATGCAATAATAAAAAGTTTAGTCTTTTTTACTACTTACTGAGCTAACTACCCATTCAACGTATTTTCCAGGAACTATTAAACTATATTAATAGCATGACAATTATGTCCCTAGTTAAGTTAAACATTTGAAGAAAAAAAATCATTAAAAAGGGAAAATTTTAGAATTTTTATGTCATTAAGAATTATTTTTAAAAAAGGAATAATTCAGTATAGCTTTTTACATATGCTCAAAAGTATCTGTCTACTCCCCAAAAACTAGGCAGACTAATTTTTACTTTACATTTTATGTATTTTTTCAAACTCAATTGCATGTAAAATTTTCCTTCATTGCTATATGTTTTAAATAATTTTGAACAAAAAAAAATTCTAGTCAAATTCCATATAATTAAAATGTAAGCTCATTCCTTTAAAACAGGTTTTACAACCCAGGACTAAGAAATTTGGGCTAGGTAAATCTTCATTGTAGAGAGCTGTCCTGTGTATTGTTGGATATTTAGCAGCATCCACAGTTTCTACTTACTAGATGTCAATAAAACCCCTCTTGTCAAGTTGTGACAACCAAAAGCTTTTTCAGATTTGTCCCTGGGGAATAAAATTACCCTCTTTGAAAACCAGTGCTTTAGGGTATGTTTTGCTTTGTTATCTAATTTCTAATTATTCCCAAAGGATTATAGCAAATAAAAAGAAGAGTTGAACAAGAAAATGAAATGACGATTTTTTTTGTGAAAGACACTGTGATAAGAAACTGCGTTTCAATTAAAAACATTTTTAAATTAAATAATTTAAAGTAATGTGTGCTAAATGTGAGGATCTATACAAGATGCTACAATGAGCTGCTGCTTGAAAACTTAAAAGCCTTGGAAATGGTAGGGTGATAAGCAATGCATTTTTCGTCAATTTGCTTTGCCATTTCCTCATCTAGAACAACTTATGATACACAAGGAGTGAATTTTAAATCTTCATGCAGACAAATGAAAATTGATCAGAGGTAAATACACACACATACACACATGCATGTACATGCACAGACACTTTGATATGAGTAAACGTATATTTTTACTTAATTCCCGTCACATACCTCTATCATCCTTCTTTTGAAAATGAAGGAGGATGTTAAATATGGTTGCTTGAAAAACTAACTGAAATTACTCTTACGTGCTCACAAAGCCTACAAGTAACAACATAATAAATTCATATATTTGGCTTTGGAGAATCTTATTCTAAACATCCTCAACATTTATGTTCAAAGATGGTCTTGAACTACCTTGAATATGCTGGCGTATCTTAGCATTGATCTCTGATTGACTAATTTCACTACACAGAAAGCCCATTTGATTAGCACCATCCTATGCACAAAGAAAAGCACTGGGAAAGAATCGAACCTGAACAAATATTTGGACTCAAATTGAGGAACTTTTTTTTCTTGTTTTGTGGTCATTTTAGATTTTAGCACCTGCATCAAAGATAAGCCAAAATTAAAAAAAAGTAAAAGTAAACATTCAAAGTGCTGGTGAACTAGCAACTTTGCAAATTTTGGCACTAGAGAATTCCCTAAGACAATTACGTTAGAATGGATTTCAACTCAAAGTTTTCCTAAGATTTTTGTTGTACATGCTTGACTCTGCCTGAATTACTTTTGGGAGTTTCAAAGAAAGTATATCATAAATGTTACTGGTTGAGTTTAAGAAAGACTTTTCCCTGTTAACACACCAACAATGCCAATTTCTTTGAATGAAACATGATTGTAATGAAAATATACACATAGAAAATAATGCATTATAGAATTAAAAGAATTACACAATTCAGTAAGAAATTCAATTATGTAAAGCTATTTTTAAAGCATCAACTTTTATTTAACTCTCAAAGTGTAAAATTATCAATTCTTGAGATGCAACAACTCAATAAAAAGAAAATGTGCTAACTATGAGCTTTCGCTGAGTGCCAGGTGCTGGCACTTAAAACTTCTTGTTATGTGGAAGTGAGATGGAAATTTTCAGTATGTGAACCTTGTACTATGTAATTTTAAGTGGTCTATTAGTAGCCCCCCAAAAAGTATCTCTGGGTCAGGTAAAAAAAGATACCTTAGCAAAAATGAATTGCTGAAAAGAATTGATTGAATACAAAATACTTCAACAGTTAATATAAAATCTGTATTTCTGTGCATATTTTGCATTAGCCATGTCAAAAACCAGTCACCACTACTTTGCTTTAATAGGCCTTGGTGCTTCACTGCCACCTGCTCTCACCTTTATAGTATGACCCACACTCTCAGGCAGTTTTTCCCCAAAGCAGCCTGCAGTGACCTTTCCATGCCTGAGTCATAAATCCCTAAACATAGGGGATGAAATCACTGACGTGCCTTACATATGCTGGCGTGAATGCACCACAATAATTGCTCTGTAATTACATGGTAATTATTGACCATTTAAGTACATTTAAGAACAGGGTGAGTACTATGTAATCAAAGACTAATTATCTGATTATTTCTGTCTTTTAAACTGCAGGCTTACAAGATATAAAAATTGTAAGTAACATGATGATTAGTCATTGAAATACATGGTAACTTGAAGTATAATTATGAAGTAATCCATAGAAATTGTATTTGTATTGTGGTTCTCCTCAACAGTAATTGCAGAGTAGCTATACTGTAATATACATTCTATAAAGTAGTAACAGAAAAAATAATCAATACATTATGCAAATAGAGCATATATATGTTCACCAAAAATATTACACAATTCATCGGAAAAACATGTGACTGGGGTGGGGCCACATATACCTCAAGCCATCAATATCTGAAATAAGATTTTTATGGCTTCTCTAGGTAATACAGAAGTACTACTATTTCTTTTACTAGACATATAATTAATTTATTTGCATATTACTTTAAAATAAAAACACGGGGAGTTCCCGTAGTGGCTCAGTGGTTAACGAATCCGACTAGGAACCATGAGGTTGCGGGTACGATCCCTGGCCTTGCTCAGTGAGTTAAGGATCTGGCGTTGCCGTGAGCTGTGGTGTAGGTTGCAGAAGCGGCTTGGATCCTGCGTTGCTGTGGCTGTGGCATAGGCTGGTGGCCACAGCTCCAATTGGAACCCTAGCCTGGGAACCTCCACATGCCGCGGGTGTGGCCTTAAAATGACAAAAGGCAAAAAAAAATAAAATAAAAAAATAAAAACATGATATGGAAAATAAATGAAAAAGAGAGAAGTGAATGAGTATTATAAAGTCAAAAGAGATAATGTTTAGAAATTGATCATTTGAATGAACGTTCAATGGCTAAATCCAAACTAAGAGTGTATCTTTAATTCATTACTCACTGGAAGGAAGTGCACTGGAGTCATTCAATCACCATTACTTCTTCCTGAAATTACTAAGTGGCATGAGAACTGTCTGGATAACTATTTACAGTGGTACTGAAACACACTAAAGATATTTACTTAAAATTATTTTCAAAGCTTCTACTTTAATTTTGGAAATGGAATAATAAAGGATTATCTTTTGAAAATTTATCTGATATAAACTAAATTTAAAAATCTCCTAAACAAACATAAAAACCAGGAAGTGGCAAGGATACATATACCAGTAGAAGGATTTGGTGGAGTACGGCTTACATACACATTTGCTGAGGGTCAAGATCAAATATTTTGCTGAGGAATGGTGCTAAAAATTAATAATCTATAAATACATTTAATTATTTCTTCTTAGGTAATAAAAACACCTATAATATGAGACATGAAACAAAAATCAGTTTGATTCCATTACAAAGTAATTATGATGAAATTTTGTATGTAATGTTGGCATGGAATGCTGGAATGGGTTAAAAATCATCATTCCCTATGGAAAAAAAAAATGTCTTTGAGCAACAGATAAAAATTCCTTACCTAAAGGATATGGCCAATATGACAGCATCCAAATAAATGATAACACCGTCATAAAGGACCTTGGTTACTTTCAAACCCTGTCCAATTTTTCAGCATAGTCTTAATATTGTTATTTTTTAGTATTTGTTTTCTCCTATAGCTCCATGAAATAAAATATACACCTTTAAGTATTTTCCCATGGTTTATTTCAGATGAAGCCTTGATGTATATTGTTTTGCCTGCTATGTTCTTTCTCCAAGGAATACTGCACTACAATAAATTGCAATTTGAAGTACATTCAAATATTGTCTTGTACAATTAGCCAGATACAAATGTATACTCAAGTGAAATGCTATTAGCAGTCACTTATGAACTTGTTAATCTTTTGACCTGAGCAGCTACTCATAAAGTGAAATCCAAAATGGACTGTGGTAGATTTATTTGATCAGCATCGATTAATTCTTATATCATTAATGAAGCATTGTCGTTGATTGAGATCTCATTAAAGGTCTCTGTCTTATATGAAAATGTCATTAGTCCCAGATAGGAATGCCATTTTACTGAGGCTATATTTCCTAATGTAGTAACTAAAAATTATTTATTCTTGCTTTTCCAAAATGAATCATTACACTATTAATTTTTAAAAGAAATTATTATACACTGTTTTACGAAGCATACAAAATTAGGAAGTAATAATAAAAATCATGCATTGAGTAATGCCTTTGATCAGCCTGAGGAAGGAAGTTAGTAATTAACATGGGTACCAATTCTGTATATATAATAACTCATCTCAAGACACCTCCACCCTTGATCACTTCTTAACAGTAGGTTGGAAAGTAACGGCATGTATAAAATATGAAAAGATCTTTAAGTGAGTTTACCATACAATATTGGGTGTCTCATGAAAACATCAATGAAATACAAAGATACTCGTTATATTAAGTTCCTAGGAAGAAATGTGCCATTATAAAAAGACAGCAAGGTGGTTCAAACTGATTTCTTAACAATCTCACTATGCATCATTTATGTAATTTACCATTAGACTAAAACTCTCCTTTGTCTTCCTTTCCCCCTACTAATTCACTGTTCTAGTACAGAATGACATTTCTCATAAAATAAAGAAGCTAGCAAAAAATGTCATGAATGGATACAAACTAAGTTTCCCAGTTCATTTTATTTAGGCTGTCTCCTCTATACAGTAACATAAGAAAATATATAGTAGAGCTAAGTAATCTAAATAACAAGCAAAACATATAAAAACTTCTATATAAAATGAAATAAAGTAATTTTTTTTTTTTTTTTTTTTTTTGCTTTTTAGGGCCACACCTGCAGCATATGGAGGTTCCCAGGCTAGGGGTCTAATTAGAGCTACAGCTACCGGCCTATACCACAGCTCACGGCAACGCCAGATCCTTAACCTGCTGAGCAAGGCCAGGGATTGAATCCTCAACTTCACGGTTCCTAGTAGGATTCTTTTCCACTGTGCCATGACTCCAAAGAAATTAATTTTGGCCTGTTTATTAACATTACCAAACATTGTCAAAAATACTTTGCAATTATTCTACATTTCTGTATTGGCAAATACATATAAAGGAAATTTTGTGTCCTCAAATACCCTTGATCTATCCCTTGAAAAACTGCTCCACTAAATGGAACATCCACTTTCGCCACTTACATTCAAGTACTCCAAAGTAAGTTATAACTAGAGCAGTAAAAAAAAAAAAAAAAATAACTGAAAAGAAGAAAGGAAAACTATGTTTTATTTCTAGACCACTTGACCTTGTATGTAGAAAATCCCAATCCCAAAAGCCCAACAAAATATTACTAAAACAAGATACAAAAATCAGTCTAGAAAAATCAATTCTCCTTCTTTATACAAGCAATGAACAATCTTAAAGAAAAACCAAGAAAAGTTTGATTTAAAATAGTTCTTAAGACTAAAATTCTTAAAAAGAAATTTAACCAAAACATTGAAAAACCTATACAAATGAAAACTAAAAAAACACTGTAAAGGAATAGCAGAAAGCAGAAATAAAAAGAGATGTTTTATGTTCGTGGACTGGAAAATTACGTATTGTCAAATTAGCAATTTTATAGAAATATGCTATAGATTTAATAAAACTCTTTTCAAAATGCCAGGAGGATACTTGGAGAAACTGACAAGATGATCCTATAACACATGTGGAAATAAAAACAACCAGAATAGTCAAACCAATTTTTCAAAAGAAGAACAAAATTGAAAGACTTATACTGATTTCAAACTTTACTGTAAAGCTACAGAAATGGGAAGTATGCTATTAATATAAGGACAGGTATGTGGACCAATAGAATACACTTAAGAGTACCAAAATTAACCCTTACATTTAAGGTCAACTGATTTGACAAAGACATCAAATTAATTCAATGGGAAAGAGGATAAAATTTTTAGGAAATGGCAGTGGGATAATTGGAATATGCAAAAAATGAACTTAGACCTTCCTCAAACCATATAAAAGAATTAACTGAAAGTGGATCCCATATCTAAATAGATGAGTTAAAATTACAGAACTTCTGGAAAAAAATATGGCAGAAAATCTTCATGATCTTTGTGTTGGATAAAGAATTTTTAGATATGACAGCCAAAAAAGAGATACAAAAAATTTTAAATACATTTCATTAAAATTTAAACCATTATACATCAAAAGACACAATTAAGAAAACGGAAGATAAGTTAGAGTGGAAGAAAATATTCAAACATATATCTGATAATGGGATTGTACCCAGCATAAATAAAGATATCTTATAATCAATAATAAGACAAAATACTCAATTTTTAAAAATGGGACAAATATTTGAGTTGGCATTTAATTAAAGAAGATATATCAACAGCTAATGATCACCACCACCAGTCATTAGAGAAATGCAAACTAAAATCATAATGAGATACCACTACATACCTACCACAATGGCCAAAATAAAAAAGACTTACCAAGAGTTAGTGACGATGTGGAGAAACAATTTTTCATGTAACTCATGTGGGGATGTAAAAAAGCACATAAAGTTCCTTTGAAAAGCAGTTTCACAATTTCTTAAATTGTTCAACAAGTACTTGCCAAACATCTAAGCAATTCTACTCTCAGGAATCTATCCAACAGATGAAGATAAATGTCCACACAAAGGAATGTACATGATTGCAGCACTACTTATAATACTAATAGTCCAAACTGGGAATAATCCAAATACACACTAATGAAATGCACGTACTATTTGATATAACTATAGAGTAGAGCACCATTCAATGCTTAAAAAATACTGATGTACACTCTAATATTAATGAACTTAAAACATTATGCTAAGTGACAAGTCAGATGCAAAATACTGCCTATTTCATTATTCCAATTTTATAAATGTCTAAAATAGATATTTTCCAAAAAAAATATATAGATGGCCAACATACACATGAAAAGATACTCAACTGTCACTAATCAGTAAGGAAATAACAAGCAAAGCCACAATTAGATATCATCTCACACTTATCAGAACGAGTAGCATCAAAAAGGCAACAAAAGTGTCATCAAAGATGTGGAGTAAAAAGAACCCTCACACACTGCTGCTGGGAATGTAAATTGGTGCAGCCGCTACAGAAAACACTATGGCAATTTCAACTACTATATGATACAGCACTTCCACTCCTGAGCATTTATCCAAATGCTAATTAGAAAAAATATATGCATTCCTATGCTCCCTGCAGCATTACTTACAATAGTCAAGATATGGAAGTAAGCTAAGTGTTCATCCACAGACAAACGATAAAGAAGATGTGGGATGTAATTCATACAGGTATGTGTACATACATAATAAAATATCTCTCAGACATAAAAAAATGAAATTTTGTCCTTTGAAACCACATGGATGGACCTGGATTATTATGCTAAGTGAAATAAGTCAAAGACAAATACTGTAGGATTTCAATTATTGGTGGAATCTAACAAACAAAACAAATGAATATAACAAAATGGAAACCAATTCAGGAAACAAGCATGTAGTTGCCAGAGGGGAGAAGGTAGGGAGAATTTAAAGGGGTGAGGGAGATTAAGAGGTGTGAACTTCCAACTGACAACTCATACTATAAAACGTACAGTATGGTGAATACCGTCCATGATTACATAATACCTTTGTATGGTGACAAATGGTAACTGGACCTCTTATGGTCATTTTGAATTGTATGGAAATGTTGTGCATGGTGTTGTTGGTCAAGTATACCTCAGTAACAAAAAAACTCAGAAAAAGAGATCAGATTAGTGGTTATGGGGGGAACATGGGAGAAGGAGGGATTAGATGAAGGTAGTCAAAAGATAAAAAATCTTCCAGTTATAAGATAAATAACTACTAGAAATATAAAATACAACATGGTAAAAATAATTAACACTGCTGAATGCTACATATGAAAGTTACTGAGAGTAAATCTGAGGAACTCTCACAGAGAAAATTTTTTTTCTGTTTCGTTCATTTTTATATCTCTATGGGATGATGGATGCTCACTAAACTTACTGTGGTAATCATTATGCTGTACACCTTAAACTTGTAGTACTATATATCAATTATATCCCAGTAAAAAGCTCTAGAAAAGACAAATTTATACAAAGTATTATCAGTGATCATCTGTGACTGAAGATGGGTGTTGGCATTAACTTGAATGAACACTAAGAAACAATACTAAGAAACAAGTGATTTGTTCACTTAAAATGACTGAATTTTAGACTATGTAAATTATAACTCAACTGCTATAAAAAACATCAGAGCATTAAAAATGATACAGAACAAATTTCTTAAAATCCAAAAAAAGTAGTAAATTAGGAACAAAGGAAAAAAAAAATGCCATGAGACCTAGAGAAAACAAAGACAAAACAACAGATGTGAAAACAACCGTATCAATAACTATAGAAACATGAAAGGACTATCACTAGCATCGAAAAGTAGAGACTGTCAGTCTGGATCAAAATATGATCCAACTATATTTTCTCTACAAGGAATATACTTTAGATTCAAAGACACTAACAGGTTGAAAACAAAGGGGGTGGAAAACATACCATGTGAATAGTAACCGTAAATTGCAGTGGATATAATAATAAACAAGAAAATAAAGAAATTTTAAAATATGAAATCCTGGTAGAGGTAAAAAATGAGGGTTCATATTAATAAATTGTCAGACATAAGATACAATAATAATAAAGTGTATATCAATAAAAATAGATCCCAAGATAACATAAAGTAAGAAGTAAGAAAACAGAAAGAAAAACAATGTAACAATTATGTTTGGAGAGGTAAATATCCCAATATCAGATAAAACAGTTTGAAAATAGAAGTCTAAAACAACATTATAAGTCATGAAGACTAAGCTGACATTTTTCGAACACTATACCCAACAAGAGAAGCTATACATTCTTTTCAAGTGCCCAGAAGCATTACCCAAGATAAACTATGTATTAAACAGATAAAAAGTTTCAGTAATTTTAAATTTACTGCAATCAACCAAAGGATGCACTTCAACCACAACAAAATGAACTGGAAATCAACCACATTTAAAAAAAATTGAGAAATCTTCAAACATTTGTTAAATACCACCAATAAACACTCAGTGATCAAAGAGAGGAATTCATGAAGGAAATCAAAAAATTTCTGAACGGAACATATATCGAAACACAAAGAAAGTGGCATGGTTTGTAGCTAAAGTAGTGCACTCAATATATTTAAAATGCTATTATTTCAGTATATATGGAAAAAGCATTTGATAAAATGTAATTTCTTTTTGTCTTTTTGAGGCCCCACCTGCGGCATTTGGAGGTGCCCAGGCTAGGGGTCAAATCAGAGCCGTAGCCGCTGGCCTATGACACAGCCACAGGAACACCAGATTAGAGGTGCATCTGCGACCTACACCACAGCTCATGGCAATGCTGGATCCTTAACCCACTGGACAAGGCGAGGGATCGAACCTGCGTCCTCATGGATGCTAGTCAGATTAGTTTTCACTGAGCCATGATGGGAACTCCCAATAAAATCTAATAAAACTTACCATGATAAAAATATATCAACTATCTTTCATTAAAAATGACCTTCCTCAGCTTTAATTCCTAACCTCGAATTTAATCACCAAAGACAGTCTTTTCCCTAAGATTGTAAACAAGGAAAGTACACCTGCTCACTGGACGTTAGCCAGTGCAGTAAGGTAAGAAACCAAAGAGACAAGAGACTGGTGGCTGCCTAAAGTTGGAAGTGGGAGCAGAGTCTGACTGCAAGAGCATGAGGAACTTTTAGGGATGACAGAAATGTTTTAAAACTGTTTTATAGAGATGGTTGCACAATTCCATAAATTTATATAAAAGCACCAAACTTCACCTCTACGATGAGATACTATGTTAAGCAAATTACATTCTAAATTTTAAAAAATTGCTGAGATATGAAACTTGAGTAAATTACACACAAGTCCTGTCCACAAGAATTTTTAAAATATCTATTTTAAATTTCAAAACCCTCATTTAATGTTCATTCTTTGTGACATACGTGGTAATTCAGTAATAAAGATCACAATCCTAGAGTTGCTATCCAATTCCTCAAAGAGCACACTAAAATATTTTATGCTCAGGACACGTCCTTTGTTCACCTTTACACTATTGATTGGCTTTAATACTTAATCGAGATCAAGTGTATATCTGATCACTATATAGTCACAGTATGTGGATTACGTTTTCAGAGCTAACCACTTCAGGGTGTAATACTCAGGCTTTTTAAATTACTGATCAGAAAATACTGTTTAAGTCTTCATAATAATTTGTAAAATAATTTTGACTAATCTCCCATAGCATGAATTTTCATGTGATAACTAGAAAAAACATCACTGAGCCTGCTTCCCTTATCACATCAGTGGTTTCACTTACATATCTGACAGTATGCAAAAACCAATACTTGTTCTTCCAAGGAGTAGCCCAATTATATTATCCCACCATCAACAGTATCATTTTAAAGGAGTTTTCCCATACATCATTTTGGGGGTATAATATTTATTAACCTTGCAGATGCTGTTATGATACTCTCAGCAACCACGCAACATATTTACTATGAAAATGTGACTTTAATGATGCCTTTGAAATGCTAGTTTCTTCCTTGCCTTTGGCAAAAATACAATAGTAATCAATTTTGTAAACATTATATTACGGTTATTCTGAAATAACTCAATTGGTTTACCAGAGAGGTTATTGTGCTTTGTTCGAAAATTAAGCAAAAGTTCATGTCCCAAAATGTCAGAGATAACTAACCTGAAAAGCTCTAGGGTAAGGTTAAAAAAAACTCATCAATACAATAAAATCTAATTTTAAAAGATTTTGATCTTCATAATTCCTATCATATCATTTTACGTTTTGGCTGCTTGTACAAAAGTCATCACACTTACTTATTTGCTTCCCTAAGAACACCGTTTTACCTTCTACACTTTGTAATACAGTGTGGTTCACAATTTGAGTAAAAACTTCATGACTGATTTCATCATTATATTTATATTCCAATGGTTTATTCTGAGGTTTTGCTTACTTTCCAGTGAGCTGTGGATAAAATTCAATGTAATAGTAAAAATGACAAGTGAATTTTTAAAATACACAAGCCATAATATAAATAAAATGGAAATTTACCCTGTTATTGGAATATGTTCTAAGAAAACTGATCAACACTGTCCTTCTAGCATGAATGTAACTTTTCAAATGCAACTATTAATAATCGCACAAAATAGTGTGAAAATAGTAGTTAACCTTATTTTCAAATTTGTGCAATATATGGGAACAAATTTTACTCTGGTTTCACCAAAGCCACAAGAGAACTTGTTGACCTTTGGTAGGTTATAAAGATCCACTAGTGGTCCATAGTTTACACTTTGAAAAATACTGCATTAAAAATGGCATTGCTTTTTTTTCTAGATGCACTCATATGAGAGGGATGTCCTTTACAAATATTTGTGATATTTCTTCATTCATGGGAGCAGAGAAGAACTCCAGTAAATGGCAGCTATAGCATTATCATCACTATGATTCTACACTAATAAAAACTGAAATGAAAATTACCCATAAACATTGGTCAGTTACAGCACAATTTCACTTGTGAGGCACAAGGAAGTGCTTGTCAACAGGATTAGAAAATGTTATAGTGCCTGAGAGCCAAAATGGAAAAGTGTACCTGTGGGCACTATATCTTGCTACCTATTAAACATAGCAAGTGAAGCAGGCAATGAAAGGAGCCCACTGGGGAGTTCCCATCGTGGCTTAGTGGTTAACTAAGCCAACTAGGAACCATGAGGATGTGGGTTCAATCCCTGGCCTTGCTCAGTGGGTTAAGGATTCAGCGTTGCTATGAGCTGTGGTGTAGGTTGCAGATGCAGATCAGATCCTGCATTGCTGTGGCTGTGGGATAGGCCAGCAGCTACAGCTCTGATTCGACCCCTAGCCTAGGAACCTCCATATACTGTTGGGACGGACCTAAAAAAAAAAAGAAAAAGAAAAAAAAGAAAAAGAAGCCCACTGAGGAAAAACAAGTAATAAAAGATAAAATATGGAGATTTATCCACGAAGACATGGACAAGATAACATATTTGATTTATTTATTTAATTATTTTTGCTTTTGAGGCCCATACCTGTGGCATATGGAAGTTCCCAGAGGCTGAACTGCAGCTGCAGCTGTGGGCCTACGCCAGAGCAATGCCAGATCCAAGCCATGTCTATGACCTACACACAGCTCATAGCAATACCAAATTCTTAATCCACTGAGTGAAGTCAGGGATTGAACCCGCATCCTCACAGATAATAGTTGGGTTCATAATTGTTTGTGTTTTATTAGAGTTCTTCTATTAAGAAACAATAGACTGATATTTAAAGAGAGCTTATACAGAAGCAATCCAAAGACTTTTAAATTTCCCAAGTACATAAATGACATTATCCAACTCAGTCTGAACCACCTTCCAAATCCTATGGGATTTCCCCATTCACATCCACATTACTCTATTTTCAGATTTTTTATCACCATGTCTTCATTTGTTTTACAGTTGTGAACTTACAACTCAATTGGTATATCAGAGTGTTTCTGAAGTCGTAACATTTTTAACAGACATATCAACCTAAATTTAAATTTATTACCAAAATTTCTCAACCTGTTCCTTTGGGCCTTCACACCCTTTTGATTTCTAATATTTCTATTCTAATAATTCTAATCTGCTTCATTCATTATCTCATACCATGGAAACTGCTAGCCTCTAAACTTATTATTGGCCTCCCTGCTCCCATTTTTTAAACACATTTTCTTGAAAGGAGTAACATTCCTTTCAAATGATCAACTGTTTCCCAAAAACTTCCAATGGTTCTTTGTAGACTACACCCTAATCTTCAAGTTCCTTATCAATTTTTTCACGGTGAACTAGACTGCTGTTTTCAAACTTTCATATGATCGTCTACCTACAAATACACCTGTCAAGCCACAGTGGTCACTGTCCCCTAAACATGGCTTGAGTTTAGGCGCAAACTAAAATTCCCCACTTTTTAACTCTGCTTATACTATTCTTTTTGCCCAGGAAACACTTGCATATTTTATTTTACTATTTAAAATCTATTTTTTTTTTTTTTTTGCTTTTTAGGGCCATACCCGAGGCATATGGAGGTTCCCAGGCCAGCAGTCTAATCATCTAATTGGAGCTACAGCTGCCAGCCTACACCACAGTCACAGCACTGCCAGATCTGAGCCACACCTACGACCTACACCACAGCTCACAGCAACACCGGATCCTTAACCCACTGAGCAAGGCCAGATATCGAACCTGCAATCTTGCGGTTCCCAGTCGGATTTGTTAACTGCTGTGCCATGACAGGAACTACCTAAGTGCTATATTTCTTCAAATAATCCTTGAGAAGACAATTTTCCACATAATTTTACCAGTTTAGCATTTCACTATTTGCCTGGTCACTTGAACCAACCTGTTGCTGCCTCTCTCTTGCAGAGGCAAAAAATCCAGATATTCAAATGTGAATATAAAACTTCTGTCCAAGCACACAATTCGAGGATTTTCTGACGGGAAAGATTCTGCTTGGCGATACCTTCCTGGTACTTCAATCATAGCTCCTCTCTCTGAGCAGCTTGCCAGTTCAGTTACCACTGTGGCCACTGTACTTCATAGTTTGGTGAGAAAATAAAAAGCTCTACCTCTACAGACAAACAGTTCCCAAACCTACGTTTAGCTGACTCTGCTGTGATGGCTTTGAAAAAAGAGTGGATAGGTCCACTGGAACAACTTACGGATTCCGAGATAAAGATTTACTCGCAGAGTTTCACACCATGGGCCAAAACACATTACAGGTTGACATCATGTTTTGTTCTGTCTTTAACAGTTTAGAAATAAAAGTAATTTCCAAATACAAAATGAACAAATTTCTATTTTACCAATACTACAGTATTTTGAAAAGCTATGTTTATAAAGAAAGAACTAACTCTAACAGAGTTAGAAGCACTACCTGAAAGAATGGGGGGGGAGTGTAAATTTTGATTATCACCCTCCCCCTTACCAGCTGCATGAACTTGGGAAAACTGACCACCCTGAATCTCAGTGTTCTCATCAATAGAAATGAGACAAGAATAGCACTCACTCTTAGAAAAGTGGATATAATAAAATGAAGTAAAATTTGTACAGAATCTAGTACCAAGTCATTTTCATATATAGTGGAATCTCAGTAAATAATAGCTCATTGTGATGGCCATAAATGTAAAAACTCAGGTGTCGCTGGCTGAGAAGGTACTGACTGCTTATAAATGCTAGAGAGAAAGCTACACAAATTCTTTCTAGACATCTGTGTATACCTCAGGGAATTCAGGAGCAAAGAAGAAAACATGTTAAGTATACGACATGAAATGAATTTTTTTAAATAATTTCATTTTGATAAAAATCAACATATTAACTGAACTTTAGTATATTATTCAACATATCACATTGTTTTCAGAACAGAATTTTTACTTCTCTATAATCAAGCCATTAATGCTAAAATTTCAAAGGACCCTGACATATTAAAAATATTCAAATTACCATTATTAGATAATCATCAGATATCCATGTATTTAGGAAATGTCAGCAGAACCTCAGAAATTTTGTGATGGTGCAGATTATAAAAATGAAATAAAAAATGTTCTGTATTTAAGTCCCTTAGGACTGAGAATATTAACTGATTAAACTCATCTAGGAAAATATAAATTTTTATGATTTTTGTATTTTTTTAATATTAAGTTGGTAGGAATATAAATCGGTGTGCTTACTACTGAAAACAGTATTTCTCAAGAAATTATAAGTAGAACTGCCATGTAATCTAATAATCCCTTTTCTGGATTTATGTAAAGGAAATAAAAATAAGATCTTGAATAGCCCTTATTTACTGCAACATTATTCACAACAGTCAGGATATGGGAATATCCATCAAGAGATGTGGTATACACCCAAAATGGAGTATTATTCATCTATGAGAAAGAAGAACATTCTGCTGTTTGTGACATGGTTGTGCAGGAAAGGCATTATGCTAAGTGCAGTAAATCAGTGAAAGACAAATACTGTACATCATTTATATATGGAATCTAAAAGAGCCAAACCCATGGAAACAGAAACTAGAAAGGTAGTTACCAAGGGCTAAGGGGTGGGGGAAATGGAAGGACATTTGTCAAACAGTATAAATTTCAAGCTGTAAAATGAATTAAGTCCTGGGGATCTAATGTATACCCTCGTGATTATAGTTACTAACACTTTCATATAATTGAAAGTTCCTAGGAGAGCAGATCTTAAATGTTCTCACCACAAAAAAGAAATAGTAATTATGTAACATGGCACAACTGTTGGCTAACAGCACAGAAGTCATTTTGTAATACGTAAGTATTATCAATTTAATATGTTGTACACCTAAAACTTATACAATGTAATATGTCATTTATATCTCAATAAAGCTGGAAAAGCATATAAGATTTTGTATTTCTAAATGTGTGGTAGAACAGCAGTGGTTTTCATCACCCTTGAAGATATTTATGAAGAGATTATACACTTACAAAACAAAAGCAAATAAACCTAAAACATATAATCACTCAAATAATGGAAAATCTTTATTATAGGTATTTAAAATTAACATATTTGGAGAGTCACTGATTTTTGTGCATAAAAAAGGTCAAGAAAACTTTTTTTTCTCATAGGTCTTTTACATTGCTAATATGCAAGTCAGATTTTTGTGTCTAACAATTTAGGTTAGTTTTCAAAGAATATCTAAATTATCTGGCACATTTATTATTTGGACTTATGGATAGTCAAAAATACTGGGGAATGAATAACAGTAAAGATAAAAATTTCATATGGTGTTTTTGACAGGAAAATTCTTCTAGGATAAGGGTGTTAAATTCCTTAGTAGTGTTGTCTTCTCTTTTATAGAAATCCATTTTTGCTTTTCAGTCCTATCACACTGGTTTTTTTTTTCCCCTTTTAGTCAGTTCTTTCTTTGCTTTCTAGGCTTGCTCCCAAATGTCAATTTTCCCTTTCATTCACTCCCACTTGTATTTCTACTGTCAGATGCTTCTTCATGTTAATGCCAAAATACGTAGTTTTTTTAAATTCAGCTTTTGAAAGTCTCCTATTTCCTTTATACCTGCTATTCCATCCTATCACCATCCTGTTTAATCTCACTCTATTGCTAAATGTTTTCTCTTTGACAGATTTTCCCTAAAATTGCATTTACTTCTTCTACTCCTTTTTAAGCATCCGTGTTAGGATTGTCATTAGGGCTGTTTGGCCATATTTCAGTTCTCCTTTTTCTGGGCACTGATAGAAATTAGGAGTGGACATGTGACTCGCTTTAGAAAAAAAATAAATAAATAAGTGAACCAAAGTGATACATATCACTGTCAGATGCCTTGAAGAGCCTGTGTGTGATTCACTGTATCTCCTTTCTGCTGCCAAGGCAACCATCAACTTTCCAAGTTGTAGAGAAAACATCCAATTATGGGTCTATGAATGAGGATGATATGGATCAGAGAATCCTGGCAACATATACTGGACACATAGCTTGAATGAAAAATAAACTGTTTTTAATCCACTGAGATTTAGAGCACTTTTTGTTACCACATTGTAACAGAAATTGTTATTTTTATGGAGGATATTGTCGTGATTAAAAAAGAACACATAGGAAGTTGGCTTAACAGGCCTAGCATGCTGTGTAGCAAGGAAACTATTTTCAGAGGTAGTAAGAAAGAAGGTGATGAGATATGCTATACTTTGGTGAAACAGAAGTGGATCATGTACTAAATATCTTGAGATCTAGGAGAAAAGTTTTTAAAAATGTTAAGTACCATGTGTTGGTTGATTTGGCAAGGTATTTTAAGAAGTAGGTGAGCACAGAAAAGAACTGGAGATTTTGCAAACAGGAATAAAATAATATAAAGAGAATTTGTTAGGGCTGGAAAAGGAAACTTCTCAACACTTACAGTACAAGATAAAGCTGAGACAGCTTTAGAAAAACAAAAGCAAATTAAAACAGTTTTTGCAAAGAAAAGAATAACAAGGATTTATATCTATTATTAAAAATTTTTAATTGATTAAATTGTCTCAGGATAAGGATATGATTGAAGCTATAGTCTTCACACACAGTCTTAGAACCTCTGAAAGATAACATGCATTGGAGAAAAGTCAGGCTAATATGTGTGGCACACAGTAAATTCTTTTAATTGCAAAAGATTGCTCAGGGAAAAAATATTAAGGGTAAGTGTCTATAGCTAAAGTTTATATAAATAAAATATCTTCAATCAAAAGGAATTGTGGATGTAGGTATTGTTAACTGGAATCAAATAGTTAACAAAGTTAACTAAGTAGTTAAAAAACATTTTAGGAGGAGTTCCTGTCCTGGCTCAGGGGAAACCAACCTGACTAGTATCCATGAGGAGGCAGGTTCAATCCCTGGCCTCACTCAGTGGATTAAGGATCCAGTGTTGCCATGAGCTGTGGTGTAGGTCACAGATGCAGCTCAGATCTGGCATTGCTTGGCTACGGCATAGGTCAGCGGCTATAGCTCCGATTCGACCCCTAGCCTGGGAAATTCCATACGCTGAGAGTGCGGCCTTAAAAAGACAAAAAAAAAAAAATTAAAGCATGAAGAGACTAAGTCTACAAGATTAAGATGACCCATGAGGCCCCAATAATTTATGTATAAAATTGTATTAAAAAACCTATCATCTCAAGAAAGACCGATTTCCAAACCCTACTCCAGATGTAGCCAGAGGATAGGAAAAATATTAAAGCAAAGGAACTATGAACAATGGACAACCTGGTCTATGGAAAGCAGGAAAAAAGGCTTAATTAAGTTCCATGACACATTCCCAGAGTTGGAATCCTCACAGTTATATGCTCAGGAGACTTCAAGAATTGTTAAAAATCAGGGTCAGCTGAGTAACTTTTCTTTCCCTTTCTGAGAACGTGTACCGTGGTCTTCCTGCTCCTGATTCATCATACATCAAATGAGCAAGAGGGCAGAAAAACGGTTATTTTAAATTCTAAGTCTCTAGTTCAAGAGAGGTCACACAAAGAATGGAGGCAGACGACCTTCTCATCTCCTGAAGAAGAGACAAGTATGACTAAGGCAGGCAGTGGACTCTGAGCAGGGTGGACGTGACTGGCTAGAGCTACAGGGTTAGCATTACTGATCGGGGCGTGAGTGGACTGGGTCTGCACAGAGACTACACTGAATATTTTATAATGGGCACATGGTAAAAATAAACTCTGCCCCCTGCAGCTACCTATGGCTGCAGGCATCCTTCTGTAATAAAATGGAAAAGTGTTTTGTGTCAACTTGAGGTAAAAGCCTTTAAAAATCCAGTACTGAATTTACCATTCCCCCTGCCGCAGTGAAAGGAGATGTTCCAGATGGGCAAGACTATCAGCCTAAGTCCCCAGAATTATTAGCACATCTGGATCACAGTGCCTTATGGACTGTGATGGGTACACAACGAGTTAGCAAGAAACAAACCTTCGAATTTTTTTAAGCTCTTAGATTTTCAGGGTTTGTTGCCATAGCATAATCCAGTCTATCTTGGCAAAAACACATATTACTTTTATTTAAGTTATTCTGCTTTTATCTAGTAACTATATCTGTAAATATATTAAGTCAAAAGTAACAACTTAATTTTTTTGCATAGTTTTTCAAAGCCTTTAAGCTTTACTGTAATCTTCTTTAGAGGAACTATCGCTTATAAACATACTTAAGTACTATTCACACCAACGAAGACAATTACTTTCATACACAGGGTAACTAAGGATTTAAATTACTTTTTACTTGAATTAATCTTTCAGTTTCCTTCATAAGTGACTTCCAAATATTTTAATGACTTCTGGTGAGCATATTTTTGGCTTTGTCTATCAAATAACATTTTCTCCTTTTTTCATGATAAAATACGTCTTTACAACAGACAAGTTATTCCTTGTGCCTCACGTAGAAATAAACTCATCACCATCAGCACTGTCCTTCGTTGCTGCACTAGTAACTCAGGACACAGTTTCAGGGATGAATCCAAGCAGGCTGGCTTCAGGAGCACAGGGCTTGTAGTGTCAAGAAGGGCTTTACCATCAGGAGGGCTCTTCAACAGGTTCTACTGCTTTTATTCTTAAAACTCTTAACCTTTTTTTTTTTTTTTTTTTTTTTTGTCTTTTCCCAGGGCCGCACTCAGGGCATATGGAAGTTCCCAGGCTAGGGGTCTGGACCGAGCGGTAGCTGCCAGTCAACGCCACAGCCACAGCAACGCAAGACCCAAGCCACGTCTGCAACACACGCCACAGCTTATGGCAACGCTGGATCCTTAACACACTGAGCGAGGCCAGGGATTGAACCCGCAACCTCACGGTTCCTAGTCGGATTCATTAACCACTGAGCCATGACGGGAACTCCAAAAATTCTTAACCTCTGAACAAGAGGCTCTTTACTCTCATTTCACACTGGTCCTTGCAAATTACGTAGCCCATCTTGAAAGCACGTCCAAAACTTTTTCAGTCAAATACTTTCCTAGGGTTTGCTGCTGGAACTCTGAGCTGAGACTACATCTTTCCACCATGGATTTAGAATTTTCAAGAAGCAATTTTTTCCATTAGATGGGGTGTCAGAAGTAAGCAGATCTCAAAATAGAGAAAATAAATCCAGACAATACTACTTAGACCCAAGCTAGAGAAGAAATCAAAGATCAACTGAACCAAGGGATAGAATGAATAATATGGTATAGATGATGGTGCTGAGCCTCTAAACCCAGATTGATCAGATATGTGAATAAATTTAGTCCCATTTTGGCTTAAACCAGAATGAGTGAAGTTTTGGCCATGTGAATCCCAAGCGTTCCTCACCAAAACATGTTTTATTTCTGTGTGTAGCCTTGTTTGTTTTCCTAATTCACTAAAATGTTCTTGTTTATGTCTGGAAAAGCATTATACCTTGCATAAATTATGTTCTTTCTTGGTTAACTAACATCCATAACAATCCTTGAATGCCTCAACTTTTTATAGACTCAGTGCTCAATATGGAATGATCAGTACAGAATAATAATCTAGTTATAAATTTGAAAGGTCAGCAATTCCTTACTTTATTTCTTGGATTTTGTCTTACTAACATGCACTCGATGCAGACAGAATGCTATACCTCTGCTTTGAATGATTATTTATTGTATATACCTTCCCACTCTCAAATAATCCCAAATAAACCTGCTGCATGGAGTGCCAGCAAGAACTAATCTAATCACAAGGAATCAGGCTTTATCTTCGAATTACTCATTTGTGTATATACAACGTAAAGAATAGGCATTTACTCCTGCCTTTCAAGCAGAAATGGTAAATAGAATAAAATGAAAATGTATGACAATTATATTATGACAATATGACTGAAGTATTAAGATGAATTGTTAATCATTACTTAGCAAATTACAACTTTCATATGGAGAAAATAATACCTTACATATATAATGAATAATATTACACTTGGTTTAATACCATTGTAAGTTAATTATAGACTACACAGCTGATTTAGTTTCATTTACCTAAGAAGCTGTTCTGACCCTGCTGCAGATTAATTGTATCTTCAAGAATACACTCTCATTTATCATTGTCACTTGAGGCATTATAGCTCTTAGCAAGAGTATAAGGCTTTTTTTTAATATTAAAAAAATTCCTTAGCTGTGATACATTTTGCAAGTTTAGTCATTAAAAGCACATGACAGCTAAAACCAGGTAAGATTAAATTAGTTATGGAACATTAGCAAAGTCCATGTCCCAGAAATTAAATGACTGTAAGAAAATAAAAATTCTGTTAAAATCATTCAAGTCAGACAAAGGCCTCTCCTATATTTTACAGCTTTTTAAAGAAGGCCTCATGCTTTGAAATGTATGTAAAGAAAATGTACAGCACTTTATGAATTCTTTTATGCACATTAAACAGTATTTCAATATTCTGATTCTAAAATGGTGAGAAACAGTCAAAATAATAATATGCTTACAGTAACACATAAAGTTTTGTTTAAATTATGATGGATTTTTTTTTTTTGTCTTTTTGCCTTTTTTTATGTAGAGCCGCACCCGCAGCACATGGAGGTTCCCAGGCTAGGGGTCTAACAGGAGCTGTAGATGCCGGCCTTCGCCACAGCCACAGCAACGCGGGATCCGAGCCGCGTCTGCGACCTACACCACAGCTCACAGCAACGCCGGATCCTTAACCCACTGAGCAAGGCCAGGGATCGAACCCGCAACCTCATGGTTCTTAGTCAGATTCGTTAACCACTGAGCCACGAAGGGAACTCCATGATGGATATTTTACAACGCGTGCTTTTCTCTAACAATGAGAATGTTTTTAATTAAATAGGAGCAAGAGAAAGAACCAAAGAGATCTATCTCTGAAAAGAAGAGAATATTTATTCATTCACAGTAAAGGATCATTTAATATCTGCTGAAAAAGATATATGCCAACAGATATACAAAGGGTAAGCACACTTGAATAACTTAAATTTCAGATCTTAAAGTGCTCAGGTTCTAGGGGAAGACAAACAGATGGTCATAAAAACAACATGGGTATGTATATCATGATAAACCAAGGAGTGGCAAGTCTAATATGGTCGCTCATGAAAAGCTTTTTAAAGGAAAAATATCCTATGTTGATTATTTACAAATGGACAGTTGCTAACCTTGTAATTTATGAATAAGAAAGGGGTGGATATACTTTTTTTTCTTTTTTTTTTTCCTTTTCTGTCTGCCCCACAATATATGGAGTTGCCAGGCCAGAATAGATCTGAGATGCAGTTCTGACCTATACTGCACTTGCAGCTGGATCCTTAACCCACTGTGCTGGGTCAGGGATGCGTCCCAGCACTGCAGAGAGGCCACCAATCCTGCTGCACCACAGCCGGAACTTCAAGGTGGACAGATTTTGAGGAAATTAGTGGTAGAGATGGTGAGGTGGAGAAGGTATACAGACAGTCATTTTCGTCCAGAGAGAACTGATGATATGAGCAAAACTACAGATTAGGAAAACACAGTTCAGAAACTACTGTCAGTTTCCCAAATGGAGATGAGATTAAAAAAATGAGTCAAAACATGATAAGGAGCTGGGAATTCATTTGTATGAAATAGTGGGCCACTGGAGGCATACCTGTCTAGACAGAGCATGGATTTGACAAATTAACACTGGAGGAAAAGAACAACAATGAGGAGCATTGCAAGTGAAAATCGGAGGTGATAAGAGTCTGAAATCCTTATGGGCTAAAAAAAAGAAAAAAGAAAAGAAAAAATATTTAGAGAATATTAAGATAGAGAATCATCACCAGTCCTCGATTAGTAGCGGAAATTTGTGAAACTCCAAGAGATCTAGATGAGTGACAGAATGCTGTCATATTATTAGATGATGTTTGAAATCATGAGGAAGAATAACCCAGGCAGACATGGAGGGGATAGGGCAGAACAGAAAAACAGTCCTGATGATCACCAACAATTAAAGGGCAGATGAAATTAGAAAAACACATGAAGGCAACAGGTATTCCGCAAAGTGGTCAGAAAATAAGTTTTGAGCAAGTATGGGGTTGAGGAAGCTCAAGGAAATGAGAAAAATTCAAGAAAGAGAGAGTGATTCACAGAATTTCCTATCGTGGCTCAGTGGTAACAAATCTGACAAGGATCGGGATGAAGGAGGACGTGGGTTCAATCCCAGACCTTGCTCAGTGGGTTAAGGATCTGGCATTGCTGTGAGCTGTGGTGTAGGTTGCAGACATGGCTCAGAATGGCATGGCTGTGGCTGGCAGTTACATCTCCAATTTGACCCCTAGCCTTGGAATCTCCATATGCTGCGAGTGTAGCCCTAAAAAGACCAAAAAAAAAAAAAAAAAAAAAAAAAAAAAAAAAAAAAAAAAAAAAAAAAAAAAAAAAAAAAAAAAGAAAAAAAGAAAGAAAAAGAAAAGAAACTGATTCAAGGTCAAGTGTAGCAAAATAATGAGAAAGACAGTGTTATTGAACTTGTCAATTTGAAGGTCAAGGGTAAGAAAGACAGAGAAGTTTTAGGACAGTGGAATCAGAAACGAAGTAGAGAGATAGAAGTGCCAGTTTACTCTGGTTCAGCAAATGGGTGATAAAATGTAGGTAAGCTAAAAAGAACTGTTTTGGATTCAGGAATTATCTAGCAAAAAGATTTCCTTTTTAAAATGTAATGTGTGTTTTGCATTTTCTTCTTTCCCCAAATATTTTATACATTTGAAATATTGTTTAATATTTTGTATTTTATTTAAAATATTTAACCACTGCATTATATAATCTTCAAAGATCAGAAATCTATGTCAATAATCAAGACGCACTGTAGACTTTCTTGGGTGTTAAAGAAAACGCAGGAAAAATAACTCAAAAGTATATAAGTCTGAACACTAAAAAAACAGAACACCTGCTTGGCAAAAAAAAAAAAAAAATTGGAAATACAGCAGTTACTTAACAAAAGGGCAGTTCTTGAAAGTTTATTAATAAAATATAAACAACAATTTTGTTTCAGCCTCTGATGTAATATTCTGTGAGGCTTGTAGTTTTGGAAGTAAAATCAAATCATAGTATTAATGGTGTTTATATTATGGATCTCATTTTTAAAAAATTCTCACAATTTTCTTTGATGCTTCTATTTTCTTGTTTGTCTTTGTTTTTGTTTGTCTTTTTGACTTTAAGGACCTCACCGGTGGCATATGGATGTTCCCAGGCTAGAAGTAGAATCAAAGTGTAGCCTCCAGCTTACACCAGAGCCACAGCAATGCGGGATCTGAGCCATGTCCGTGACCTGCACCACAGCCCATGGCAATGCCAGGTCCTTAACCTACTAAGCGAGGCCAGGGATTGAGCCCACGTTCTCATGGATGCTAGCTGGGTTTGTTAACCACTGAGCCACGACAAGAACTCCCCTTGATGGTTCTATTTTCTATGTTATTTTTAATGAACAAATTATTTATTATTCGGAAAAAAATAAGTTATTTTTAAATAATTTACTAAAGAGTTTAATGTGGCCAAGCCAAAAAGAAAAAAAAAAAGGGAAACACTATATAATGGTAAGAAAATGGTTAGAAATAAATTTGCATTGAAATTTTGGGTAAAATAAACTACTGTGAGGTAAAATTATCAATTATTTGAGTTGGCAACCTTTTTGTGATTGACAATTTACTGAAACATTATTAATTTTTATTGAGATAAATAACCTATTTCAGAAATAAATGTCCTGTGAAATAGCATCTTCCAACAAAAATATGAAGTTGACTATTTAGGAAAAACATTTTATATCAATATAGCATTAATGTCATTATAAATTTGTCATAAAATGAGAAAAGGTACATTTTGAAAACAATGTTTTCTATAATGAGAATTAGAGTCTTTATATGATTAATGTTTTAATTTCTCAAATATACAATCCAAGTTCTTCATTTAGGAAAACACATAACAATTACTGTTGGATTAATAACAGAATTATCTTGAGGCCAACAGAATTTGGCCAAAACAAATTTAAAGTTAAGTAATAAAAGGCAGTAGCTTAAAAATAAAATAATGTTTATAATAAAAAAATAGATGAAGTGGACAAATTAAAGGAAATGAGATTTAAAGAGAACAGATTTCGATCATATTCACGGTCTAATTTTAATGATTTTAGGAACAGACAAAAAAAAAAACCTCTACATTCTTAACCAGTCTGTGATCATAATTAAATTTCTGCAGTTAAGATATTTCCTTTGTATTTGCAGTAAAGGCACAGGAAAACACATAATGTAAGAAACGGCTGATGACTAAAGTAATTCTGATTGCTAACTATTCCACCAACTTCAAATTTATGGTTATGACAATTCCTACACTGAAGGAATAAGAGGCTCTTAGTGACTGACTAAGGCTGAAGGATATTAAATCATAACCATGCAAATATCTATTTGAGAGGACACTGGGTAGTAATATATACGGTGCACTAAAAGTCCACTTGTCTTTGTCAGATTTCTTCTAGACTCAGAGTAATTCCACCAGTGAGCAGAGACCTAATTCCAATTTCAGAAGTACTAATATGGATAAGGTTTTCATTTTCATGTTGGCTTTCACTTTTTATACAGTGTGTGATACTAATTTGTTTCTGGAAATGTTCTACAAAAACTGGAGGACCTTTCCAGAAGCCTTTGAAATTCTTACTGCCTTGCTTGTTTCTGCTCACAGTGCTGACTTCTGTGTTGAAGAGTGTCCAAATTGGAACTTACTGGTATGATTAACAGCTGCTACAAAATCAATACTCTGTAGGGAAAACAGAATTGGGCTAAGATGATCTTACATGAGCACTATTCTGTGGCTGAATATCTATTGATGTCAGCAAGCCAGATATAATTTACGTTAGTGGAAGCATTTCCATGGATATAATCCACGGGCTTTTCAGAATCGGCCTGAGACCTAGAGGGTAGGAAAGATAATTCATAGGTTTAATTATGCATAATTATGCATATTCCCAGTTGCAAGATGATCACTGATACACTTAGTGAGAAATGGGCTTACTTAAATCTTTCATTATTTTAACATTTATTATGGTTGAAACATTTTCATACTACTAATGCTACTGCAATCTGCCTCAAAATTTTTATGCACAAATTAAAATGAAAGGTAATACAGATGTTTGTGAATTTGTTTATTATACACTGGTGCTCCAGTTTTATAGAAGAGTAAGGTAATTGCTGACATACGTCTTAAAAATCCTTTATATCTACTATTTCAGGGCTATGTACTCTTTATAATGAATTATCATGCTCTTTATAACAATATCATAACTTCAAAGTAACAAGATGAATATGCTACCAGTTTAAAGGGACAAAAATCAATTCCCTGAACCATTACTTATTTGTATTTCTTCTAGCCACATAAAAGGGGAAGAAGCATGTATATAACGTTTTACATCCAATATGGTGGAATTCACACTTTTTTCTGGAACAATGAAAACGAACTCCTTTCTGACTAAAATGCTAATCAGAATGAGGGCACTAAATGACCATGATAATGCAATATTTTAGATTTTTTATACTAAATACAGTATATACCTTTGTAAGTTAAGAAATCTTTACTCAACAATGCCATTTACAAATCTGGGCAAATGGCCCATTAAGGGGAACGTTTTGCTGCTCTGTTAAACTGGATCCTCCAACTAGGAGTACCTTTACATACTTACACTCCTCCTGCCCTCATCTCACATGTTAATATCTCCTTATTAGAATATGGCATGTGTTTTTTGGGTGAAAGGTAACTCTCAGGGCGAAACAAGTTAATGTTGAAAGAGACTTAAAATGATCTGATTATTAATTTGAACTATACCCTCTGCATATTAAATCTGCAACCTCTCTTGCTTTCTATACTGGTGAAAAAAGTACATGTTTTAGAGCAGGGAATCTTCATGGAGTATGGCTGCTACAGTTACTAGATATGTAAGTTTCCCATGGTATTTTATCCAGAAATTGACCCTCCAGCTCAATGTCACAAGGATTACCACAAGAGAAGGCAGGGTCAGTGAAGTAACAGACTGGGAAAGTCACGCTATCAACAAAACCAAAAGAGGAAAGATAAAATTAACGACCCAGTGGTCTTAAGGCTAATGATGAGGGCCGTGATATCCATGGGACATATAAGGCCAAATCCCGAAAGGAGAGATAGCCAAAGGAGAGAAAGTCAAAGACAAAGTAGAGCTTTAAGAAGCAAATGGAGAAAATACTTATTTGAAAAGATACATGCACCACCACCCCTAGGATCATCCAATCACTATTTATTATAGCCAAGGTACAAAAACAACCCAAATGTGTACTGATGGATGAATAAAGGAGATGTGGTTAAGTGCACAATGGAATACTATTCAGCTATTAAAAAAGAATGAAATCTTGTCATTTGTGATAATATGGCTGTACCCTGAGAACACTAAGTGAAATAAGTCAGAGAAAGACAAATGCTGCCTGATCACACTTGCATGAGGAATCTAAAAAACAAAACCGGCAAACAGATTCATAAACCAAAGTGGTGGTTGTCAGGAGAGGAGTGCAGAAAGGGTAAAGGGGGTCAAAAGGTATCAACTGCCAGCTCTAAATTTAGTCATGAGGCTGTAACGTAGAGCATGGAGGCTGTACTCAGTAATATTGCAATGCATACTTGAAAGGTGCTAAGAAAGTAGGTCTTAAAACTCATCACACAATAAAAGGAAAATATATATATATAATTATGTAATGGATGTTAATTAGACTTACTGCCATGATCATTTTGCAGTGTATGTAAGTATTAAATCATGTTGTACATCTGAAACTAATATAATGCTATATTATACCTCAATAAAAATAGAAAAAAAGAGGAAGCAAATGGAACAACAGTTAAAATAAAAGAATTTGTTATGGTCTGGTAAGGCAGCCCAGGAAAGAGGAACACATTGAGCAAAATGCATCACAATACAAAACAAAAAGTATTTTCCATCCAAAAGTGAAATAAAGACCTATGTGATTTACATACTCTGTCACTTTCTACTTTAGTACTTTGCATCTTTTCCTTCCTAGTACTTAATCACTACTTGAAATTCACTTGTCTGTCTCACCCCCTCATAAAAGCATAGACAAAATGAGAACTGAAGTTCTGCTTGTTCTATTCTCCAATTCTGATTTCCACTAAACCACCCAATGTATAAAGAATGTCCAGCATATGGTGAACATTAATTAAATTGTTGTATAAAGGAATGAAAGGAAAAGATGAGAATGCATAAAACAAAAACGAATCAAAAGAATAGCAATTACAGTTTAGTAAAGTATATCTACTTAAAGGAAGCAAATAAAACCACATAAAATCTTAAATCATTATTAAAATAATTTTATAAAGAGGTTGAGATACAGATTAGAGTTAATATCTGAATCAGAAATTAAGGATCATGGTAGCAGTATTAAAAATATTTAAGGAGTTCCCTTTGTTGCTCAGCGGGAACAAACCTGACTAGTATCCCTGAGGATGTGGTTTCTACCCCTGGCCTCGCTCAGCGAGCTAAGGATCAGGCATAGCTGTGAGCTGTGGTCTAGGTTACAGACTTGGCTTAGATCCCCTGTTGAGTGGCTGTAGACAGCTGTAGCTCTGATTCAACCCCTAGCCTAGGAATTTCCATATGCCTCAGGTGTGGCCCTAAAAAAGCAAAAAACAAAACATTTAAATACGTTTGAATAATCCCGTGAAATATTAATGATTATCCATGGTCCCATAATACTTTGATCATATTTCTTATTAAGAAAAGAAAGTCTCATTTCCTTGTCCATATCACTGATGTTAACATTTGGTATATGGGTTTTCTAACTCCTTTATACATTCGTAAAGACAGAGGTACATAAAGAACCATTCATATTTTATCAATGTCATCATCCTTAACATTCATTAAGCATCAGTGCTAGATATTACTGTAAGAGATTTAGGACTCCCTAACTCAACCCACCTCTTTTAAGATAGCTATTATCCCCATTCTCAAAAGAATAGGAGAAACAATGTTAACTTATGGACAATTTGTTTTTGTGATTTATCACTATAATTTTGGTACCTCTTTTCTTGTGTATCATTTTCAAATTGATAAACTTGCAGGTTGTTCCCAACTGTATGTCACTAAACATAACTGGGATAGTTTAGGCTTTTACATTATTATTTCTGTGGAATGGATTATTTGAAATGGGAATCACGGCTCAGAAGTTATTCAAATTGTAAATTTTAACAGATACTATCAAACTATTCTTCAAAAGATTATTTAAATTTACAGACTCACAATTTAAAGCATACAGTTAAAATTGTATTTATAGGCACACAACTATTAATGTGCCTATTTTTATATACATTCACTGACATTAGATATTACCAATCTTTATAATTTTCTATAACCTGAAAGGCAAAAGAATACATTTCCTTATGAATTAATACAATTATAAATCTTTGTTATCAGGATATTCATTATCATTTTCACAGCTGTAGTCTATTTTTCTATTAGAAGCTTTTTCAGTAGGAATTCCATATCTTAGTTTATTAACACCATGTTTATTACTTGTGTTAGAAATACCTTGACTTCTTTTTTTGCCATCCCTGCAACATGTTCCCAGGTCAGGGACTGAACCCTCACCACAGCAGTAACCAGAGCCACAGAAGTGACAACACTAGACCTTAACCTGCAGAGTCACTAGGAAATTCCTTTGACTTTTGTTAAAGAGTTCAGACAAACTTCTTAAAAGATTACGAAAAATGATTTTAATTACCTTTCCTCTACAGGTTCTAAGTTTCCTGTTTGCCTCAAACAGGTTTCTGCTACCCGAAGCAATATAATTCTAGGTTTTCTTTTAATATCTTATAAGTATATTACTTACGTTATTATATTACCTTATAAGATATTATATGTAATATAAGTTGCATTTTAATCTAGTCGATGTATATTTCTGTTATGAATAGAAATATAAATTTATATTCATTCAAGAGTAACCAATTCTGTCACCTGATTTATTGTGTATTTAATTTTTAACCAATGATCTGAAATTTCAACATATTACAAATAGTCAATTCTCTGAATATTTTTGTAATTTGGGGGGTTTTAATTTAATATTCTGTTCTATTTATTTTTGTGCTACCATAGTTAAGTTACAGTAACTTGACAATATTTTGTACATGGTACGGAAATTGGCCATTATAGGATATTAATCATCTCAAAAAATTGTAAAGGCAAATTATCGCTTATCAAAACAACTATAAGTAATTCTGCTAGAATTCTCAGTTAGCAATGAACTAAATTTATAAATTACTTTGGGGAAATTTGATTTCTTAATACTAAATATTCCCATACAGGAACATGAGATGACTTATTCGGGTTTTATTTTATAACTTTGCATTCTTCCTACAGGCAGGGTATCTCTCTTATTACATATAAATGTTGGTATTTTATAGTTTTCTCATACTGTTAACTAAATCCATATTCATATTAATATATTAACTGGTAATTTCATAAAGGAAGGTTTCAGGGTCATTTTTCTTTTGTATAACTATCTACTATTTGTTCCTTAAATTGATTTACTAGTTTTATTTTTAGTTTACACTTAGTTACTATATATTTCATCATATCCCCTTCGAATAACAATAATCTCATCTCTTTTCAATACTTATATGATATTCAAATTTTTCTAGTATCAAATTATCTCACTTTTCTACAAGTCTTAACTGGACTGGTGACAGAAAAGATCCCTGTATTCTTCCTGATTTTATTTGGAATGCCTCTACTATGCCACTATTGACATGATACTATTAATTTAAAATAAAAGTTTTACATATTTTTCAGTAGTTTTATTTAAAAATCACAAACCTGGTTTTTATTTAAATTAAGTAATTCTGCTACCACTGACCCATTCTGGCTTTGCTGAAATAAACCCTACACAGTTAACATGTTTCAGTCCTAAAATATAATACTTGAATTTGTTAATTTTATTGTTTGCAACTGCTGCATTTATATTCACGTGTGTGCTCTTCTGCGGGGTTGTGTTTATGAGGTACTGATATTGAGCTCTGTAGCTAAGTAAAACCAATGA
Source organism: Catagonus wagneri (assembly GCA_004024745.2). Taxonomy (NCBI): domain Eukaryota; kingdom Metazoa; phylum Chordata; class Mammalia; order Artiodactyla; family Tayassuidae; genus Catagonus; species Catagonus wagneri. The sequence continues at coordinate 19,418,086 of PVHT020000173.1, read as the reverse complement.
GAAGGCATGCCATCTTAATCTATATTCTGGAAGTTTTTTAAACATGAAGAATTATTTTACTATGAAAGATCATTTGAAATCACACCAGTTTCAACAGTTCTTTTATTACGTTTCTTACCTTTTCCTCTTTGGTTATATGTTTATAGAAATGATTCGCAAAATATGACCCTGGACAAGAAATACTGAGGTCACCTGGGAGCTTTCACATCTACTCAAATAAAAAGCCTAGATAGCAGGCTCATCAATCTGCAGTTTAACAAGCCCTTCAGGTGATTCTGATACACGCTCAAATTTGAAAACTACTGGCTTAGATTTTCTACCCCCTTCTCTTAAGCAAATTTCAGTTTTTTTCTATTTAGAACGAAAATACTCAACTTGTTCTACATGATAAAGTTTACCGGCACAGATGCAATCGATATGCTATAATAACTATTTAAATATTCATAGCTGTAGTTGTATCTTTAAATTTTTTTTAAGGGCCGCATCTGTGGCATTTGGAGGTTTCCAAGCTTGGGGTCGAATTAGAGCTATAGCCGCCAGCCTACACCGCAGCCACAGCAACGCGGTTTCCCAGCCACGTCTTCGCGACCTACACCACAGCTCACAGCAACACGGGATCCTTAATTGGGCAAGGCCAAGGGTCAAAACTGCATCCTCATGGATATTAGATTCGTTTCCTCTGAGCCGTGACGGGAACTCCGATATCTTCAAATTTATTATCCTCCCTGTTTCTTTTTGTTAAAACAAAAAACTTTTTCGAGAGCGACGTCAGCAAGTCGGCGGCATAGGAGTTTTCAGCCATCACCACCTGCCTCCCCCCAAAAAAAACACAGATTTTGACAACCATTAATATATGATAGTACCTTTACTGGGAGTTAGGGAGTCCAGCGAAGAAGTTCCAGAAGACCACTGGAGCAGAAATCCGAGAAGAGATCCATCGAAGGGATTAAAAACACCATCCCTTTATCTGCATGGCCCCTTTCCCAAATGGCACACAGCTCGGGCTCAAGAGAGGCTCAGTTCAGAGATTTCTCCCGGAATGGAAAGTGGGAGTACTGTGAGTTGTTTTCCGGGCCTAGCAGACGCTGCCCAAGAGGCCACGTCTTTCCTGCTTCACCCAAAGTACCGAGGGTCTCAGCATCGCCGCGGGGTTAGGAGAAGCAGGGAACAGGTAGAAGAGGGCTCACAGCCCCAAGGGCTTGGAACTCAACCAGGGTCTGCGGAGCCTACACGCCACTGCAAAGACTCTACCTCGAAGCCCACGCACAAGCCGATCCCTTAAGCCTCAACTGAAATGCTCCGCCCCAACTGCACCCCTCGGAGCTCCCTCCGAGGCTTTGTGCGCCTCGCCCCGCCCAGCCTGGCTGGCGCCCTGTGCGCCTGCGCTGCACGTGCCCTGAGCAGAGTCTTGCATGGGAGGGCGGGCCTTTGCTGACCTCTACTGAGCATGTGCGGACAGCAGGGTTAAGCACACGAAATCGCGGGATACCCAAATCTGAGCGTCTCAGGGCTCAGCACTAAGGAAAGCACATAGGAGGCTCCCAGCACTCAGTCAGGCTTGAGGGGTGGAAGGAAAGCAGTCTTAAAAATGCCTCACCTCACCTTCCCAAAGAGGGAAAAAGAGGTGGAGAGTGGTCGCATCTATAGAAAAGTTCTGAGGGAGCTTCAAAATCCCTAGCTGGCTAATAAGGTGTTTCTTTCCCCAAGCAGTTCAGTAACTACTGGAGAAAGTGACCGCTTTAAAATGCAGACTCTGGATCTTGAAGCATTCATTTAACCTGGCCCCAGCTCCTCTTAGCAATGGTCCCAGAGGTTCTGTCTACTCAGGGACCCGGAGGGAGATATCTCATCCGTGCCCCAGAGGAAGCCCACTTAACCTCCTTCTTATCGCCCACTATAGATACTGAAGCAGCCTGTAACTCAGTTCCAGCCCCTCTCAGCAACTACAGTCTGGCAGTGTTTCCACATTTTAAGCTTTACACTTGCTAAGAGTCATTTGTGTTGTTTCCAACACTCTTTCTGCCAATTTTAGTCTTGATTATAATTATATAATTTAATTGACAATTATATAAATGGAAAATATGATTACTGAAAAAAAATCTCTGTTTTATATGAAAACAAAGATAATTTGGGAAGATTTGTTAAAAATGCATTTCTGAAACTGCTGTAGAATTACATATTCTTTGCTGTAGAATTATATGTAAGAGATCATTATAAAAGATTTTTAAAACTATCGTAAAAATGTAGAAGGAATTTATACTCAGATTGCTTCACAAGTGTCTTTTGAGTTTTTGTTTCGCCAAAAAGAAACTAAAAATGGGAAGCATAGATAGTTTATTATGGAATGGAATTTATACAAGCAAACTTTGTAGAACTCCAGTCGATGACCCACATTCAAAGAAATAACCTAGCTGCGCCTATAATGGAAAATTGGTCATTTCAAAATATTTATACCTTTTATGCTAAAATGAAATATTCAGAGCTACATGTATCATGATTCTTGATTTATCTTTCAATAAATGTTTAACTATCACCTCTGGTAGACCACTTCTGCTGTACATAAATTGGACTACTTCACTACCTGATTATATTCACTGACTCATTCAATGGTCTGCCTTAGAAGACAAACACCACACCTTGGCTTACAAGAGTCTTCAACACACGGCAGTAGCCACCTCTGCCACAGGCTTTTCTGCCATTCATTCCTTCTCTCTTTATGTTCAAGGCACACTGACCTTGTGGGTCTTTTAACACACCAAGCCTTTTCTCTCAGGCTCTTCACATACAGTTGTACCTGTTTGTTATGCTCTGTCCACCTCTTTGGTGTCCACCTGACTTATGTGTATTCGCTAGCTTCTCTCTTAAATGCATCTACTATATATAGGCCTTCCTTCACTATGAGAACCAAAGTTGATATTCCTTATTCTAGCTCATGGTAGCTTTTGTTTTCTTTCACAGAACATATCACAATTTGCCAAAAAAAAAAAAAACCTTTTATTTGTGCATTTGTACTTAATAGTTCTTCTGCCATTAAACTCCAAGTTCTAATAATGAGGTGATGACATGTGAATTTGATGGCAGTGCAGGGGGTGAACAATTTTCTGTGATTTTTGAGATTATCTATAATTATAAAGTACAGAATCAGAATGACAGGTAGCACATATCAGTTTTTCTTATTTCTATATTTCTTATTTCTATAATCCATATTTCTTACTTTATAATCCATATTTCTAACATTTAGGTGTTCAGATTCTCATAACAATTCTCTCTCACTTCATAATAATGTAACTTTAATGATAATGGACTTCAATCGTCTTCACTGCCAGTCCGCAAACAGTATCTGGCTCATTGAAGGTGCTAAATAAATATCTTTTTATTGAAGGATCATCACTGTAGAGAAATACCTATTTTTAGAGTTAATTACAACTTCAGGAGTATTTCCAATTGTTCTGGCTAAAATTGAAAGGTGTTACAGAGAAGGAATTAGCAGAAACTGACTAGTTATTTAACAATTTCCCTTTTCTTCATAGGCAGACAGAATTCCTTTCCCAGCTTCCTTACAATTAGGTGTAGTTAGCTGATTAAGTTACGGCCAATGGGTTATAAGTTGAATGTCTTCCATGCCTGGCCCCTTAAAATAAAAACAACAGACTCCAATACTTCATTCTCTTTTTTCACTCAGTTGTTGAACAGAAGAGCTCTGTGTATCTAGGGGAAGGTAGAGCCACAAGATGGAAGGATCCTGGGCCAAAGACTGACCAAATAAAGCAGGAGCTCTCCCCAAAAGACAACCCCTGCTGCACTAACATGTGAGAAAAGAACTAACTTTTGGTCATCGCTAAAACTAATATTTTGAGGTTGTGTCAGCAGTCAACTCACGCTGATTAATGTAAAGATTGTATCATAATGCATACGAAGATTATACTTATATTGTTTTGACCCTCACAGACTTTCTAAAAATTTGAATCAATATTTGACGTAAAGTGTAAGGCACTCACAATCAGTATATGAAGGACAATCATTGAAATGAAGTAAAATAAGTGAAGTAAGTCAGAAAGACAAATACCATATGATATCACTTATATCTGGAAACTAATATACAGCACAAATGAACCTTCCCACAGAAAAGAAAATCATGGACTTTGAGAACAGACTTGCGGTTGCGGGGGGCGGGGTAGGGAATGGGATGGACTGGGAATTTGGGGTTAATAGATGCAAACTACTGACTTTGGAATGGATAAGCAATGAGATCCCGCTATATAACCCTGGGAACTGCATCTACTCACTTATGATGGAGCATGATAATGTGAAAAAAAGAATGTATATATGTACATGTGACTGGGTCACCTTGCTGTACAGTAGAAAATTGAACACTGTAAACCAGCTGTGAATAAAAATCATTAAAAAAAAAAAACACTGATAGTAGAGTCAAGTTTCGAGACCATTAGGAAGTAGTAGGGTTCCCCAAGATAATGTCAAGTACAAACTATGTGCTATCGTTTAAACTCTATCATGTTGGTTACAGCAAATAGTTACTTTGTCCCCCTTATCCTTTCAATGCTCCAGTTCCAATTCCACTGCTTCCTATATATTTAGGAATAGCTTAAGTAACATAATTCATTTCTTTGTTTTCTGAAATCACTCACTGGAGCAGAGGGACATAAGCTGCTAAGTACAAAGTGACCTAGCTGAGGGACAGCCAAAGCTTGATTCTCTTAAGGTCAACTGGTTGATTGTGACGCTGAGTATTGATCCTCCTTCTTGCTGGGACAGAAGCAAACATCCTCTCCCTATCTTTATACCTTTACGTCCCATGTCATAGTGAAAGAGGCTCTGAGTAAAACGAACAGGACACTTCTGAAGAAAACTCAATCAAAACCTACCTTGTTTAGTTCTGTTCTACCTCAAAGTCATAAACAAATGCTATTACATATTCTTTTATGAGGTCCTAAACCTTGCATTTCAAATTTAGTACTTTAATATAGCTAGCAATTGCCCATCTAATATGAGGTAGAGTTCTAACAAAATTTTCTCTAATAGAAAGCTAATTTTTGTATGTTATCCACTAAGTACCATTATTTCTTCAATGAGATTTTGCGCTACATCTATACTGAGTTTCAATATTATTAGCCATTCACTTGTAGCATGTCTAATTTTGTAAAACAGTTCACTGTTTCTTTTTATTAAAATTTACTGAGCAATTTTAATATATTTGGAAAAAGTTTTTCAAATCTGTCATAAAGTCCAGCTCTAATTTTGGATAGTCGTGAATTGAAGCTATACATTAATTTGCATATTATATTAAGCTATCTCATATAAGAATACAAAATGTTTCTATTTTGATCTTTTATGTCCTTGGAGAGAGTTTTTAACATTTTCTATGTTCTTGTATGCTCTTTCTTGATTTCTAGATACTTCCAATTTTTTGGTTGCTGTTTTTGAAACTTTATTGATTATTGCTGATATAATGGACTGCTATTTATTACTTAAGTTGATTTTATATTTGTCAGCTTTGCCATACTTCCTTATTAAGTCCTAATATTGTTTCAGTTGAGATATTTTTAATTTTATGGGGGGTGGGTTTGGTCTTTTTCATCTATATTATTTATTTGCAATTTTCTTGACAATATTTTTATAAAATCAATTTTGCAATAGATTTGATTAATTACTTCCAATAATCCAGTTTTTGATTTCACTAACATGCTCTTTTTCTTCTTGTTATTCTTTAAAGTAGATCCTGTCTTCTTTTTATTATGGTTTTCCTTCTCATTTCTTTAGATTTTACCTATTTCTCCTTTTCTAACATCTTGAGTTTCATAATTAATATTCTGCTTCTTCATATCAGGATTTCTCAACTTCAGCCCTATTGACATCTGAGCTATGTAATTCTTTCTTGTGTGTTCAGGGGGTTGTTTCATGAACTGGAAGGGTTTAGCCACATCCCTATCTTCTATCCACTAGCTGCCAGTAACAGTCCTCTCTTAGACATGGAAATCAACTGTGTCCTAACATTGCCAAAAATTTCCTTTGATGGAAAGGAAGTAACTTCTATTGAGTATCACTGGAAATTGATCAAAGGCATATAACAAACTGAGAACTATTTATTCAAGGAAAACTACTGAACCTAAGATAAGAAAGTGGTAATTTGTGATGTTTCAGCCTTGCCCTGCTTCTTTACCATTCAATTCTGTAAAGTCTATAGTTCTACCACGGTGGAGCAAGTTATGAAAGCAAGCAACTTTACTGCCATGAGAGCTACCATAATTTGGAGTGGAAACTGGAAAAACTCCATGACCCAGAGAGTTATCTAAAATAATGCTAAGCTCAGTTGGAAATAAATAAAGAAGGCCAGTGTAGCAACTTGCATGAGTTTGTGAAAGTGATCAAGGAAAGCAACTTGCCAGCCAACTAGTCAGATGTCGGGAATGAGACAGACATGATGGACCTTGATAAGGCTGTCTAAAAGGCCATATACATGTACATGTGTTCAGGAAAAACCAAAGAGGGCCGTACTTATCTAATTGAGAGGCCTTGCACATGAGCAGAAGAGACAAAAGAGCCAGCAGATATTAAAAGCTGAATCAGATTCACAATTGCCCAAAGTTTGTATTGTTCCCCAAAAGGACACATAGATCCAGTGGCAAAAGGATGAAGACTCACTGTCTCAAGGCATTTAAGCACAAACCTTAGTCAATCATGCTGACACAGGGATGATCCCTAGAAGCCAGGATTAATATAAAAGTAAAAAGAAAAAAAAAATCCTGAAGTATCAGTGTATTCATAACCTCTCAGGAAGAAAGGTTCCACATAATTAATGGAGGGAAATCTTTAAACAAACAAAGGAACAACCATAACCACTGTGGGAGAATCCAAACTCACAGCTACTATAACATACTGTATAAAATTTCCAGTTTCCAACAAAAAATCAGCAAACATGCAGAGGAACAGGAAAGAATAACACATACTTTGGAAAAAAAAAAGACAACATCTCTGATGGATTCTAGAGCTTGGATTTAGACAAAGACTTCAAAACAGCTATTATAAAAAGATCAAAAGTACTAATGTAAACTTTGCTTAAAGTATAAAGGAAAGCATAACAACAATAATCAATAGAAAATACCAATTAAAGACCTAGAAATATAAAAAAGAAAATCAAATAAATATTCTTGAGTTAAAAAGTACAGTAAACAAAATAAAAAATTAGCTATAGGAACTTAGCATGACATTATGCATAATATCCAAAGAATGGAAGCATTCTAAATGTATATCAATTCAAGAAGAGAAAAACAATACATGATTTATCCATATAACGGGAAACTTACTAGTCAGGCCTAAAAAGAGTTCAGTATTCATGTGTTCACATAGGTGAACTGCAAAATATTACGTTAAGTGAAAGAAGCCAGATGCAAAAAACTGCATGTTGTATTATTTATTTTATATGAACTATTCATAAAAAGCAAATCTGGAGTGTCCATCATGGCTCAGTGGTTAACGAACCCAACTAGAATCCATGAGGATGCAGGTGCAATCCCTGGCCTTGATCAGTGGGTTAAGGATCTGGTGTAGTCATGAACTGTGATGTAGGTCACAGATGCAGCTCAGATCTGGCTTTGCTGTGGCTGTGGTGTAGGCCAGTGGCTGTAGCTCCGATTGGACCACTAGCCTGGGAACCTCCATATGCTGCCAGTGTGGCCCTAAAAAGACAAAAGACAAAAAAAAATAGTTACAAAAAGGCAAATCTTATTGGTAAAAAGATTAGATGTTGCTTGAAGCTGGGGGAAGGACCAAGAAGTGACTACAAGTGGGCATGAGGGTTCTTGTCTTAATGATGAAAATGCTCTAAAATGGCATAGATTTATTAAAATCATTAAAAGATTTACTTAAAATGAGTAAATTAGACTATGTGTAAGTTATTTGCCAATAAAACTGTTAAAATATTGTTATTCATATTCATAGCAAATATAAATAGGATTTTATGGAACAAAGGTATTGTATTTTTCTTGCAAATAATAATCATTATCATAGTATTAGTAACAATTGTATATTTAGCCTTCATTATACATCATTATATGAAACTCTTTAATGTATAATCACATTATTTATAACTATAAGAGAGGAAATAATAACCATCATGATACAGGCAAATGAATGCACACTAAGAAGAAAAACATTGCTAAAAGGCTCTTACTCAGGTACCTCTAAGTTCATGGACTCATCCAGTGCTTTCTATAGTTCACTAGCTGTGTTTGTGTGTGTGAATGTGTGTGTGCATGTGCACGTGCATAAGAGAGAAATGAGAAATGACATAAGATTAATATTGGGCAAATATGTTTAACAGAAGGTAATGCAGATAACATTTTAAGACTTCATAATTACTGGGTAATATGTAAATATATTTAAAAGCACTGTTGAAATTATTAATTCCTTAGGGATTAAAATTTCAACAACTTAATTGCTAAATGATATTTTGTCTCAATTTTTTTCAAGAAATTAAGTGAAAAGTTACCTTTTTGACTTATTAACCACTTGAAAATACTAGCTATATATATGTAATATATATATATGTAATATATATATACTTGGTCTTTTTAGTGCTGCACTGACAGCACATGGAAGTTCCAGGCTAGGGACTGAATCAGAACTGTAACCACTGGCCTACACCACAGCCCCAGCAATGCTGGATCTGAGCTGTGTCTGCCACCTACACCACACCTCACAGCAACGCCAGATCCTTTAACCAACTGAGTGAGGCCAGGGATGGAACCTGCATCCTCGTGGATGCTAGTTAGATTCGTCTCTGCTGCTCCACAATGGGAACCCCCCAGCGGCATTTTTATTAAACTTCACAACTAACCGTAAATTTAAAAATACTATCTTTACGTAAAAACCTAATAGGTTGTGATATTATAATATGGATCTCAATATAAGATAAAATTTACGCCTTGTTTTCACATTGTCACTAATATGCAACTGTAGCTTATACTCCAAAGCTTATAACCAAATTATAAACCAATCTAAGCTTCATTTTAGTAATACCAATGGTCTAACCAATTGCAAAACATATAGTTTCTTTTTTTTGTTTTAACACATGAAAAATTTATTGCTGATAATCTGACTCTAAATAAATTCATAAGCTTTATTGTTACACATTAAAAAGTGTTGCTGACACAAAGATAAAATAAATTATTTATAATCAGTAATCTTCATAGTGTAAGAGTTTTTATCCTGGACTGATAAAAGAGAACGGTTATTGGAAAATCTTACCACGCCAATGGAAAAGTAATTATTGATGATACTGTAAGGCACTGGGTCTCCCTTCTCATCTTTGTCATTAGGTATGACTTCAAACTTCCACCTGTCCAACATGATTTCTGTGCTGTTTTCAATGTCTTTTAATATTTTCATCAGATTCTCACCTTCATAACCTAATGAAAAAAAATGTTATCTTGAGAAAAAAATATATCCAAATAACAAAAGCTATATCTATATGTTTTTAAGCATATCATTCTAAAGCTCAATAATAAATTTTCAAGAAAATTCCTACACTAGTTGAAGAATTAACTATAATCTTTTTATACTCATACCAATATTTTAGTTTTAGTTTTAATTTGGAACACATATTTCTGTCCTGTAGTATAAATTGTCAGTATAGTCAGCTGCCAAATGAACAACTCTACTGCATAATGCTCATAAAACTTATCGATATATTTAAAACAGAATTAATGATCTGCTTCCATATCACTCTCCTCTGAACTCTTCCTCCAAAAGATAACACCTTCCACCCGGTTGCTAAAGTAAAAAGCCTGGATGACATTTTAGACTTGCCCCTTGCTTCTCCTTCCTCTGTAGGTCTTACAATTTAAAATACTTCTTTCCAGAAGCCACTACTACCAAATAATTGATTCTTTACAGTACCACAGCACACAGCTCTCAAAACTAGCTCTGCCTTGGAACTAGTATATTGGACTACAGTTATTTCCATCTTTCTCCCAAAATTTCCTACAGTAAATGCTCAACAAACCCATTTTAAAATAAATTTATTACAGATAGTCACCATGGCCTGAAAAGATAATTATTGCTATGTTACATTTTCTCTTAAATGTCTCTATAGGCATGTACCACTATAGCTAATTAAGACTAGCCTAATTCTGGCTGTGTTACTTAAGTGTTTGCTTGGTGGCCTTCTAAACAGTCTTCTCCTCTGTAAAAATTTAGATTTGCTGTGATAATTAAACGAGAAAAAAGTGAGATTATGCATAAAAGGTCATAGTATATGAGGCATGAAAATAGAAAACTGTCAACAACATAATAATACTGATAACTTAATATGAAATATTATACTAAGTTAAATAACTTTCTCTAACTCTATATACATACATTCCTGAAATGATATTTTGAGTTGGGACAATATTTTCCTAGATTTTTTTTCTGTGTTCAACTTCAGTCTATATTTTAATAATTTATTTGTTGAACAAGAAAATACCAGAGGCTCCGAGTCCTCATTAGAGTGTTAACCCACATAATGGTGGAAAAGTTAATTTAATTAAAAAAGAGAGAGAACGGGCACTCTAATATGCCACAGTTCTCTAAAGATGAATAAATTACATTGATGGTGTATTTGCTAAATTAACTATTAGAAGGTCAAGGCAGCCAGAAACTAGGAATACCTACCTTGGAGCCTATAATCCATCTTACCTTCCACATGTCTAAAAACTAACTATGCATTATGTATGTATCTATTTATTTGTGTGCTTTTTTTAGGGCCACACCTGCGGCACATAGAAGTTCCCAGGCTAGAGGTAAAGTTAGAGCTATAGCTGCCGGCCTACACCACAGCAATGCAGGATCTGAGCCGCATCTGCAACCTACACCACAGCTCATGGCAACTCCGGATCCTTAACCAACTGAGCAAGGCCAGGGATTGAACCCACATCCTCATGGATACTAGTTGGCTCCTTACTGTTGATCCACAATGGGAACCTTCCTATGCACTATTTAATACATTAATTAATACAGGATTTCAATAGATGCTATATTTTATAGCATAATTCAAAAATTATGAGCACACATAAGATGCATATAGTTGTACTCAGTGATGAAACATTAAATTGTTTAAACTGGACTATAATATTAAGCCTACTTATTCTTCCAGATGTTTCTTACTAGTTCTACACTCATTCTCAATGTTTGTTTACTTACTAATTTTAAATTTCTTTTAAGCCCCTCAAATATACATGCTTCCCCATAAGAATGGAGAAAAATCAATTAAATATTTTTCAAATTCTACTCTGGATTGAAAATAAGTATGAAGGTATTCAGATAAAAATGAATTAATATATATTAAAACAATATTGTATAATATATTAGGGAAATATAGTACAATATATAATACTATCCACAAACTCAGAAAAATATGAGTAAATGATAATGCTTTAAAATAAGCATTGAGCTTGTCCTCAGCTATATCTCAGGTGAATAGAAGCATCATTCAACATAATACTGGAAAAATGTAGGAAGAGCAACAGACTGGAAGAGAACATAATGGAAATGAATTTAGTGAAAATTAACACAGCTAGGGTCAGTAAACATAAACTCTTTACCATTGGATATATTCCCAAGGATTTTATGGCTAAGTACAAAAAATGCTGGTAAAATCAGTCTTTTAGCCAAGTAAAATGGAAAAAGACAATAAATTTATCTTGAAAATCATATTTGTAGTTCAGAACCAATTCACAAAGGTGAAGAAATCTCAACTGCAGTCCCCCATTTAAAAAATATCTATGCCCTACTTACTTGTATTTATCTATGCTTAAGCCTATTAAATGATGAGCCATAACTATAAATAGGATTCCTGATCTCAAGAAGATAATATTAAAAAAAAAACAAATTAAACATACTAAATATTTAAACAAAAGCTTATTTTTAGAAAAGAATGATGGTATTTTGCTTCTATTATTTTGGTTTAAATCCTATAATCACTCTACGCCAAGAAACAAAATGAAAACATAATTAGTGTTTATCTTTGGTTTAATGATATGATGTATCATAATGACTGAATGTATCTAAAAAGTCACATGAAGTTTTACAAATTTAAAATCACATAAAGAAAATAACAACACGCATTTGTAAGAGTATGCTCAATGTAAAAATCTGTCTTTATTCCCTTAATTATCACAAAACATTTTTCTTGCAATTCACTTCAGAATTTTGTTAGGGAGATTGATTATCGACAGAAAAATTGCAAAGAAAATGTAAATTTAGTATTTTTCAAATGCCCTAGGACATCCTACATTCATACAGTGTTACATTCTCCAAAATATGGAAATATACTCATAAAACATAAGCTTAATTACAATATATTCCAGTGACATTAAGTAAACGGAATGATTACTGGTTGAATAAAATACTTTCTTTCCTAAATATTAAGCATAATGATAATTAGTACAATTACAGAAAGGACTCAGTGCAAACAATTTGATAGCTGGGTATAAGAACCTACAAGGCATATGCCATTATTTTCTTCAAATTCTGAGGAGGAGTCTGAAGCACAACTGTTAAGCAACTTGCTCAAAGGTAAATACCTAACAAGAAGCATGCTTCTTTATCAGTAAACTCTAGCAAATGGCACCTCCATTTTCCTAACTGCTCAGCTTGGGCATCTTGCTACTTCACTTTATAGGTCACTTTCCCTAAAACCCTGGTCCAGTCAACTGGCCAATTTTATCAGTCTGTCCCTGAAAACATCACTCCATTTATCCATTTGTCTCACCTGCATTACTACCACCACAGCCCAGTCCTTTTATTCTCTAATTAAAATGGTAATTCAAGCTCTTGTTTTGAAAACTAGGATTCTCCACATTTCCACATTTTATTGACAGCTTTTACACCCCTCAATTCATTGGTTTTTGAAAACATAAAAGTCATTGTGTCACTCTCCTTTGAAACTCTTTCAAAACTCTACCTACCCTCCACCCCAAGACTTGTTAGGGTCACATCAGTCTTCCTTCAGTCCTTCCAATACAGAGCTATTTTTTCTTCCTCATATTTTAAATCCAGCTTAAATGTTACTTTCTCCAAGAGGCTTATTGGCTATCTAGCTGAATAGTTTCCGTTCATCCTCTAAAAATGCACTGCTTGATTCTTACATAGCTTTGATTTTATCTTGTAATTATATAGTTAATTTTTCAATGATTTATTTTCTGTGTACTCAGTGAAAGTGTAATCTCAAAAAGGGTATGGACACTTTATTTTCTCACTCTATATGCAGCACACAGAATAGTGCCAACACATGCTAGATACTCACAAAGAGTTTGTCATAAACTTTGACATATACTATAATCCATGTGTCTTTGGCCACAATAATATCTTTAAAACTGTTTTATAAAGAAATAATAAGAGGATACCCCAAATGGAATTCTATATCAATTTTGAGATTTAAGTCTTGTGCTAGTTTAGAACCAAAATAAAATGATTAATTTTCAAATATCAAAAATATTTTCCAGAGAACTACATAAGAAGCCACATGCATGATTCCCCTCCATTCAGTCAATACACATATATAAAAACTGACAAATATGAGCATCTCATAAGCAATGATTCATCCTTTTGTGTATATCTATATGCAGACTTTATACAGTTTAACTCAATAGTTTATAATATTCTTTTACTAAATTAAGTCTTTAATGAAAATGATAAATGTATCATATACAAAATTTTTAACTTGGTCTCAAATTCTGTCATATACACAAATACATATAAACATCTTAGAGTTCACAAGTTACCCAGGTACTAATGGAATAATTGCTCTCAAATTTTATTGTGAACAAGTTACTAAGGGATTTTATTTAAAAAGAAAATCAACTGCCCAGATCCCAACTCTAGGGATTTCCATCCTCCATATTTGAAATGAGGTCAGTCCACTACATTTTTTAACAAGCTCCCCAAGGGCTTCTAATTCACGCTCTTACAGTAGACACTTTTTAAACTACCCCAAGTGAGTTTAGAGGCCAAAACTATTTAGGATTCAGTCTTACTTCTTTAGCAAAATACGGTTTCTTTCCTTTGATATCTTCAGGTAAGGGTAACCTATTAATGACACTTCAAATTATTTTAAGATCTCATCTTGAAATAGTCCCCACTTACTCAACTGTTCCATAAACACTATTCCATTAAGAGTTATTTCAGTATGTCTAGTACCTTCCTATCTCTGAGTCCTAATATTCCCTCTGCCTATAAATTCCACCCTCATTTCAAAATGGCTGTCATCATCCACCTCCCTATGGCATCCAGTCAATTCCCAGGTGAGGTTCATTATGCTGATTATCATCTTACTTGTCAGTAGGAAGTCTCACAATTTATATAGGACTTTATGTTCCAGTAGAATTTAAGTCCCTACCTGAAGGAAGATTTTTTGTTTTCTTTCTATTCTTATTCCTGTATCCCAAGGGCAGAATACACCACCTATTGTAAAGTGGGTCTCAGAAAATGTGGTGCTTTGTATACTCATTCCTGGACAAGTCATTTGTTAGCTTACCAAATTTTAACTTCGTGGTTTTTTTCCAAACAATTCAGAGATTAAGAA
>PVHT020000173.1:19209195-19402505 GCA_004024745.2 Catagonus wagneri | reverse complement strand
TTTAAGTCCCTACCTGAAGGAAGATTTTTTGTTTTCTTTCTATTCTTATTCCTGTATCCCAAGGGCAGAATACACCACCTATTGTAAAGTGGGTCTCAGAAAATGTGGTGCTTTGTATACTCATTCCTGGACAAGTCATTTGTTAGCTTACCAAATTTTAACTTCGTGGTTTTTTTCCAAACAATTCAGAGATTAAGAATCTGAATGTCGGAGTTCCCGTCGTGGCACAGTGGTTAACGAATCCGACTAGGAACCATGAGGTTGCGGGTTCGATCCCTGCCCTTGCTCAGTGGGTTAACGATCCGGCGTTACCGTGAGCTGTGGTGTAGGTTGCAGACGCGGCTCGGATCCTGCGTTGCTGTGGCTGCGGCGCAGGCCAGTGGCCACAGCTCCGATTAGACCCCTAGCCTGGGAACCTCCACATGCTGTGGGTGCGGCCATAAACCCGCGGCCATAAAAAGAATCTGAATGTTATTTTATTTTATTTTTTGGCTGGACCTACAGAATGTGGAAGTTCCTGGGCCAGGATCGAATCCACACCACAGCAGTGACCTGGGCCACTGCAGTGACAACAATGAATCCTTAACCTGCTCTACCACAAGGGAACTCCAAAAATATGAACTATCTCATTTCTTAAGTTAGAGGTCCAAAAGCAAGAGAGTGTTGGAAGCTTGCCTGTCCCATCAAGTATATAAATGGCACTCACAGTCCAAGTCTTGGTCTACCATTTGTTTCTCTACCCCGGACTACTGTTCAAATTTATATACTATATATATCTAATAACAATTATATTTGTAAAAATCGCATAGAAGTTATGTGGTGAAGAAATTTTGGTGGGGAAGGATACTCTGTATTATATGTCTGTTTTTTAAGATTTTCACTGTTGTTTAAGCTATTTTACCTCCTCCCCATCGCAGGCATCTTGCTAGATCATTGCCGGTCCCGAGAGGCAGAATAGCTACTGGAGGATGCTTGACGATGTTAGCCTTTTCTGCAGAATTGAAAAGTTAAAATAAAATAAAAATTTGATTACAGAACAACGATAAAAACATACATGACATCAAAGAACTTCACTGGATACTTAGAAAAATTTATATTTTATAGATATATAAAACTATAAGTTATGATTAATCTGTATTCACCTACAGCAATTTCTAAAATACAAATAAATATCATAATTCACAAAGAATGACGGGGATTTTCAAGATTTAGGCATAAGAAAAGTTATTTCAATATGTTAACCCAGTGAAAAATTGTGGCGAGTTTGATTTAAGGCCATTGAAATTCTCAAGGATGCAGGTATATGCAACATAGGAATATACATTCAGGGAGGTCACCAGAGTGGAGGAGTAGGTTCATATATAAAGCACTTTTGCAACATCAACTTGAGGTACATTTTACTCTGAGGAATAAAATATTTTGAAAACAGTGGAATTCTAAAAGTTAGTAAAGAGTGGACAATGGCTGTGTGGTTCCTACCTATAGTGCTGCCTTGTGTCAGACTGAACAACATAAGATATATCAGGTTTTGTTTGAGACACAGCTTTACATAACATAGTGTTTGGGCTCAGTAAAGATATCTGCCATTGAAATTGCAAATGCTTTTGTTTGAATCATTAAACACCTTGAACAAATCTCACAAACACATATTACTTTATTTTTTTTCCCTTTCTGAACTCCCCAAAGTAAGTATGTGTCTGCTTGTAAGACTGTGGTGGGAGGAGTTTGTGTCATGGCTCAGTGGTTGATAAACCTAACTAGCATCCGAGAGGACGGGGGTTCGATCCCTGTCCTTGCTCAGTGGGTTAAGGATTCCACTTTGCCATGAGTTGTGCAGGTCGCAGTCATGGCTTGGATCTGGCATTGCTGTGGCTGTGACATAGGCCTGCAGCTACAGCTTTGATTTGATCCCTAGGCTGGGAACCTCCATATGCCACGGCTGCAATCCAAAAAAAAAAAAAAAAACAAAAAAACAAAAAAGGGAATGCGGACTAGATATGCAGGGATGTGCCACAGTGTAGTAGGCAAGATTTTGGAGGCTAATGCAAACCAAAGTCCTCAGACACTATTCAAGCAACCCTTTGATTTCGGTAATTCTTGAATTCAAAGCATATTAATACCTCTGACATTTTTGTTTATTAGAAGGCCACAGAATACAATTTTCACTGTTTTTCCTGTTTGTAAAACAATGCTAATAAAGTTTTTAGATGCTTATCAAAAGTGGGCTGACAACATGTATTCATTTTTAATTTGAATATTTTTTAGGGTAAGAAGAGGTAGAATAATCTCAACTGCGTTGACTAAAGAAAAGTTTGCTTCAACATACATACACAGTAAAACTTTGGAATTGATTCTTTCCTGTTTGTGAAAGGACTTGCTTTTAACAAATCAGTGCAATTCTGGAAATAGCTGAAAGTTTATTAAATCCCATGAGAAATGAAGAGAAAAGACGGATTTCCAAATACTTACAAATTTTTTGTCAAAGATTTGAAATTCAGAAGAATAAATTAAAGCAGTAAACAGTGTGTAACATGACAGACATCTAATTTTATAAATGTTACACCCAAATATATGAATGCATTAAATACACAGAATTTAAGGTTACCACTCTCACCCCTGCCATTTTAAATATGTGTCTTCATTACCTATGCAGTCCAAAATCCACCCCACGGTTCCATCTCCACCGCAGGCTAACACTCTAAAATCAGGAACATCACGGAAAAAGTTTAACCTGAAAAATAAGCATGTCATGGCACGTGATTGGTATTTCAAAATGAGGACATTTTTGCTTTTTCATTAGCATTTCATCTAGTGAAAGATTTTGATCTTATTGAAAAATATTAAATTCTTATCCATAATAAAATTCTAAAATAAAAGTATTAACATGTCTTAATTTAAAAATATTATCATTATATATTCTATAATAAATATTTTCTATTTTCTTTTATCAATTTAACAGTTAAAAAAAACAAAATTAATGAATTATTGTGATTTTCATTAAGACATGCTCCTAGATGTGATATGCAGGTCACATAATCCAGAGTGACATATACAACATCGCTTCATTTGTTAATTTTTATTAACCAATATTTCTCTTTGGAATAACTAAGTAAATGTGACTATTAGGCCAGTAAGTATGTCACTGAGAGTTTTCTGCCTTCTCCATTACTGGGAGAAATTGATCAGGCTGCACTGGGGTTCTAGCCAATTGTTTTCAATGTTTCAATTTCAAATTCAATTTGCAATTTGAATTTGCAAACAGAAGCCAGCCTTCCTCTTGTCTTTTGACCTGGCTGGCAGTGTCTGCCACCCAGGAACATTCAAGACAAAGTGTTGGGTCAGCTGTTATAAATGTCCCCTGCTTCTTCTGCTACTGCTTGCAGCATGCTTATTAGTGTCACCTACCTTGGGGAAAACTACAAAGGCAGGGAATGCAGCCAGTTATACAAACCCACATGCCCATTTTCTTGAAAAAAAAGAGTTGAAACAGGACAGAATATTTAGAATGTGTTTCTTCGTCTTTCATACCCTCAAGATAACCACAAGTAATACAATATAGTTTGCCCTCCTTATCTACAAGTTCCTCATCTGCAGATTCAACCAATATGAGACAGAAAATATATTTTTTAAAAATCCAGGAAGTTTAAAAAAAATTTGAATTTGGTGAGCTGCAACTGCTCACACAGCATTTATATTATATTTACAACTATTTACATAGCCTTGACATTGTCTTAGGTATTATAAGTAACTTCAAGGTGATTTAAAGTGCACTCAAACACTATGCCATTTCATGTAAGGGACCTAGAGCATCTGTGGATTTTGATGTCTGGAGAGTCTGGAATCAGTTCTCTACAGATACCAAGTAGCAACTACATGCAGTCATCCAAGAACATTTTCCATATGATTACGTACCTAAATGAACACGTAAATTTTATCACACATATTTTTAACATAAATGTGATTACGTTATACATCCTTTTAATTTATGTGCGTTTTTTGACTTAAAAATGTCAGCGATCTTTCTGTCAGTTTATGTATCAGGATTATAAGTGAATGCATTAAATAGGTATATATTCTATAATTAAATAAGTCACTTCATGTACTTTTAAGCTCTTTCTAAGGTTTCACTATCACAAAAAGTAAAGTTTTGTAGTTAATATTATTTGAATACACTTATGTGAAAAACTGTATTATGTTTTGAAGCCTAATCTTCTAGAAGGGAAATGTTCTACGAAGACATCATATAACCCTTTGTATGGCTCCCGCTGTAGAAAATGTGAGGGTTCATTTCCTTGAAACTCCAGTGCTACATATAAACAACTTTATGATATTTCTTCAATAAGTGAAAAATACCATGATCCTGTTACTGTAAAATCCCTGTTTACTAGTGGGTTGAACATACATTTGCAGTTTTACATATGTGTGTATTGTCAAAGCTTTGTCCGTCTTTTCCATGAGCTGTATTTTATTATTATCTTTTAAACTCTCTACATATTATGGGTAATAGTCCATTTAATTAGCATCATTGAAAAAACATTCGGTTAATATAATACAAACACGGCATAAATAGAAACGTATAAAAATCAACTTAAACAGCACCACCTGATAATAAGAAACACAAATATTTAGAACAAGAAATTTTCCTGTATTTCCCTAAGTATTAGTGTATTATGGATCTTTACCTTTTGTTGGGTATGTTGCAATATTTGCTTCCAGAGTATTAGTGTTTTTTAATATTATGTATAATATAATAAACACCTATGTACTAATTTCCCATCTCAAAAAGTGGCACATTTCTAACAACTTACATATATTTCTGTATTTTTTTCCCTATAGCACCCCTTCTTCATTAAAAAAAGGTGAGCACTATTCTGAAGTTCAGGTTACCACGAGCATGTCATAAATAATACATTATTTGTATTTTACTCTTTTTTAACATTGTTAAGATTTCTACATGTAGTAGGTGAATTTCTATCCATGTGTAGTTGAAGTTACCTCCACTGCTGTGTTTAATGTCATGTATATGAATAAGTCTTTTAAAATCCATGCCAATGGATGTTTGGATGGGTTAGTTTTATGTTCTTATAAAAAATCCATTATTGGACATACGTCCTAGCACTCAAGGACAATGACTACTTTCCAAGTAGTATGTACTTACATGCAGCGCTTCCAGATAATACCAAACAGTTTCCTAAAGAAATTGTACCAAAGCATGTACCCACTAGGAATGCGGAAAAGATGGTGCTGAGCTCCCCCCCAACAGTTCAAACGTCACACTTCTTAATTTCATGTATTTCCTCATTTGTGAAATGCCTTTTCATATCTTTACTCCATTTCATTGGTAATACTCTTTACTTGTTGATTTTTTTATTTTTTATTTTTATTTTTTGCTTTTTAGGACTGCATCCACAGAATATGGAAGTTCCCAGACTAGGGGTCAAATCAGAGCTATAGAAGCCAGCCTAAGCTACAGCCACAGCAACACAGAATCTGCAGGATCCGAGCCAGGTCTGCAACCTATACCACAGTTCAGAGCAATACCAACCCACTGCGAGAGGCCAGGGATTGAATCCATACCCTCACGGACCCTGGTCGGGTTTGTTAACAGCTGAGCCATGAAGGGACGTCCTTTACTTGTTCATTTTAATCCTTTTTCGGTTTTCGTTGTTGCTGTTGTTTACTAATATCTTCTACAGGTTGAAAGTTTTTTCTTTTGCTTTCCTTAATATGTATTGTAATAAACAAGTTTTCAATTTTAATGTATTCAAGATTATCAATCTTCTGATGAATGGCTATAACTTTAGTCAGTTTTATGTAAGAAAAAAATTTGTTTTTCAGTAGTCAAAAGAGAATTCACATTTACTCTCTTGAAATTTCAGTTTTAACATAGAAATGTTATGTGATGATGTGACATAGGATGCTGTGAGGTATTGTAATAGAAGTGAACACATAATATATAGAAAATACAATATTTTATAGTGATGGTAAGTAGGGATCCCTTCTTTCTTCACTGCCTTCCTATCTCCTCTGCTCTCCCTTTCTCTTTCTCCATTTCTTCTTTTCCTGCTCCCTTTTTTCCTTCCTTTTGATTTTTGTGCACTAATTTTTTTCTTCATTCATAAAACCATCTTTTCATTATGTAATTGTGAAAATTACATAATTCAACATTCTACCATTTAAGTCCATCATAAATCAAATTTCCATATGGGTGTAGTTTTTTTTTTGGAATCTATTTTATTCATGCATTTGCACACTCATAAGCACTATGGCTTTATAGTTAGTCTATATTTTATTGAGCATGAAAAATCTTAGCTATTATTTCTTCTTTGCTTTTGTAAATACATTTTAAAGTTAACTATATTCCATAATAGTAAAAATAAAAACAAAAATTATGAGTTTTTAAAGTTGGAGTTACATGAAACTTATAGGTCAACTTTAGAAGAAATAATATCTGTATAATATTACCTATTTCTTCATCCATGAATATAGGATTTGTCAATTTACTTAGATATTCTTTCAAGTCCTTCAATAAATTAAACATATTCTGCTTGCAGGTCTTAAATACACTTTGTTTATTCTCATTTTATCATTTGTGTTAGCATTCTAATTTATTTTTAATTTTTTAAATTAAAATTAATATTTTGTAGGAGTTCCTGTCATGGCGCCGTGGTTAACGAATCCGACTAGGAACCATGAGGTTGTGAGTTCCATCCCTGGCCTTGCTCAGTGGGTTAACGATATGGGTTTGCCATGAGCTGTGGTGTAGGTCACAGACACGGCTCAGAACTGGCATTGCTGTGGTTGTGGTGTATGTTGGCGGCTACAGCTCCAATTGGACTCCTAGCCTGGGAACCTTCATATGCTATGGGTGCTGCCCTAAAAAAAAAAAGCACGCGCGCGTGCACACACACACACACACACACATACTATATATATATAAATTAATGTTTTGTAGGTGGCACATACAAATATATTTGACTTTTATTTACTGAACTTTTAAAGCAGCCACATTACTCTTGTTGTTTCCTACTGTATAGATTTTATTTATTTTTTATTAAAATATAGTTGATTTAGAGTGCTGTGTCATTACTGCTGTTTAGCAAAGTGACTCAAATATACATATATATCCCAGGAGAATGTGTATAGTTCCTTCTATTTTTTACAATAATTTATTCTTTTATTAAAGTATAGTTGATTTACAATGTTGTGCTTCTTTCTGCTTTTACCACATAGATTTTGATTGGGGATTCATGAGGATTTCTATGTAAACAACTGCATCATATGCTAATACAATGGTACTATTAGTGTTCATCAGTCCTTGTAATTGTTATATCGCTCCCAGTCTTATGTGCTGGCCAGAGCTCCAATTCTTTATTGAATCAGACTATACATAGAGAACATCAATATCTTGTTCCTGAATTTAAAAGGAATATTTCTAGAATTCCCCCACCTACGATGATGTTTGCTATGGGGATTTCCTTTTTCTTTTTCTTTTTTTTTTGAGTAATACCATTTATAAGGCTAATAAAGATTTCTTTTCCTACTACATAGAAGGAAATTTTATTATGAATCAATGTTAATTTTCTGCATCTTTTGATATATTCATATGGTTGATTTCATTTAATTGGTAATGGAGTATCATTTATATTTCAGCATTATTAAAACCATTCTTACAATAATTTCATATACACAAATTGGACCTTCATTAATATTTTTATAGAGACTGGATTTGGTTTGCTAATATGTTGTTTAGAAGTGTTTCATCTATATTTATGAACACAGTAGATGTACTAATTTTCTTCTTCATATTACCTCTAATTTTTTATCAAAATTATTCTGCTTCATAAAATGCAATGCAGAGTAAGCTCTTATTTTCCATTTTTTTTGGAGGCATTTGTATAATTTTGGAAGTAACATAAACCTGATAGATTTGCATATCAACTTTCCAATTTCTGGTGAGTCTTTTATTCCTTTTTTAAAATTGAGGTTTTAAGTAATTATTTCACTTCTTTTAATAATTACTGAAAAAATCTGATTTTTAAATTCTTCCTAAATCAGTTTTTATCAGTTATATTTTACATTAATTTGTTTATCTCTTAAATTTTTAAAGACTTCGTCATTGAGGCTTACAAAAGTTTTTCAAAATATGCCAGTAGTTGAAAAGTATACCATTGAGCTGAAAAGTTTACCATAATTGTTTCTGACGAAAGCCTAACCATCCATGTGACTCACCATTGCTCTTCTACTCCATGATGATGTTTCATCTGTTATTCATTCTTGTTTTCTTTTAAAATTGTCATCTTTGGTTCTTCAGCAGCATCCTACCCCCAAACATAAACCCCATGTGACTGTCAGACCAGCTTACTCTCTGTAAATTGATTGCTAAATGGACTGAAAAATTGGCCTCTGTCTTAACATCTCAACCCACTCAATCCATGCAGTTTTCCTTAGAGATTCTTTCATTCCTCATTGCATTCATCCCTTGGATAATTATTTAACCATTGTGAGCTTCAGTTTCCTTATCCTTAAAATGGACTAAATACCACCTGCTTTGTTGGGCTGTTTTAAGGAATAGGCAAAATGCATATGTAAATCACATTGTACTATCCAGTGGTCATCATTAATTGAATTACTTTCTCTTTATTAAAAGTAGTATATATATTTTATAGTTCGAAATATCACTTCCATTTTATCACCTCCCACATCTACAAGGTTCTGGTAAAAATAGTCAGAAAGGGAATTTTCTAACAACCAAAGCTGGATGGACAGTGACAAGAGTTCTCCTATCTGCAATCTGAAATTACTGGGAGACCTATTTATGGCATGGGGGACAGAAAATACAGAGGAAAACAGCTCTGATAGAGAACAAACAAATGCAGAAGACCTGGCAGGAGTCAAAATGCAGGGCTTTGTATGAGCACTGACCTTTCATTCATTGGGCTGCAAACACCAGCAGATGTAAGGCTCCCACTTCATTAGTCATCCTAAGGATAGGGTGGATGAGGGAATGAGGAGTATCTGAAAAGATTCCCCTCTGTAGAAGCTTCAGTACTGTATACAATCCTTTTCACCTACTGAATGTCTTCTTATCACTTTCGCTCAAAAGATACCACCACAGCACACTCTAAAAAAAGTGGGTGGGCAGTTTATGATACTTAATACCACTATGAGCAAATCAAGATATTTCATTTAAGATTTAGAAGTCTACTTTCCATTTTAAGTAAGTTTTAGGATAAAACTGACATAGAAAAATTAGGAAGTGTTCATCTGAATCTAACAATAGTACTTGAAAAGCACACTGGAAAAACTTAAGAAAGAAGAAAAACTGCAGTACTGATTCCACTATCTTAGAAAATGTCTTAAAAATCAGATTTCTTAAATGAATATATGCAGGAATTTCTTTTTATTCTAATCTCACATTTTATTATTCAAAGTAGATGATACTGCCATTTATAAATATAATTTCAGTGCATTAGCTTGAACATATAAATAAATGCATGGCTACTAAAATGTGGCTACTAAAATTTGTATGTTATATAATATAGAATTATATTCTTTGTTACTTAAAGGAAACCAACAAAAGATTGGAAATTTGTTAGCATAACGATCCAGAGTTACTGCTTATTTAATTGTACATTTCATGCCCTGTATTAAAGAAACACAAGGTTGAAGGATCAAAAACTACCTTTTCATCAACTCTGTTTCCTCCTCTATTTTTTAGAAGAAATACTTTACTTCAAAAGCTTGCCTTAAGAAAGGTCTACATGTTCTTGGAGAACAGACTTGTGGTTGCCAAAAGGGTGGGGGAGGGAATGGGATGGTAGGGGGGTCTGGGGTTAATAGCTGTAGATTGTTGCCTCTGGGCTGGAAAAGCAAGAAGATACCACTGTATAGCACTGGGAACTATGTCTAACCACTTGTGATGTGTAATCCTGTCACCACGCTGTACAGCTGAGTATAATGTAAAGAAATTAAAAATAAAAAATAAATAAAAGCAAATTCTCTAGTAAAAAAAAAAGAAAGAAAGGTCTACATGTTGACTTAAACATTCTGAGCCAGAAACAAGCATACTTATCTCTTATTATTCAGCTCAATTCATACTCACAATATGTACATAGATACATATTATTCTTACAGTTATAAGATTATATAGCTACACAACTGTCTCATTAAAATCAGGCAGAATTTTCTGGTGTATGATGTTACCATCGTTTTTAAAACTTTTTTTTTTTTGGTCTAGAAAGATGATTCTTAATACCTTCTATCTTGTTTTCTAATACCCAGACTGCATCTACACATACCTTTGTGTCACTGGTATTATCACCATTGTTGCTGTCACCAATTTGAAAAGAATTCTATGAATGAAGAAATTATGCTCCCCAAGTCTTTTTCTATACTATACATTAAGAATGGGTATATATGTCATATTTTTTATGGATTTTAATAGTGTCATCTTCAAAGTGATGACTTATCAACTGTAATGTGCCTTCCTCATTTCAGTATAAAGTAAAACTAATTTTATAAGTATTCTATTTTACCAATAAATTATAAAGCTTAGATAAATTAGGAAGTGTAAATATCTCAACAAACTTAGCTAGCCTTTTAAGGATATTTTATGGAAGAGGAATTTACTTTGTGGGGGCACTTCACTAGACAAGTGGAACAGCTATAAAAAATGTTATTTGAACTCACCATTATGAATCTGATAAAATTTAATGCTGTGCTCATAATATCCAGAAGTAACTTTCAGAGTATTGGGGAAAATATATGTCCCAATGAACCATTAATATCTGAAACATTAATTTCATTATCTCTGCTCTGGAAATCTAAAAAAAGTTTGGTATGTATACATATATTTCACAAGAAAAATTGAGAGGCAGAGAAAAATGACAAAGAGAATAATAGATAAAACAAGAGAAATTATTTACTGCTAGGAAGTCTATATGTTATCTCATTAAATAACTTTTCTCCCCAGTGTAAAATGAATTAGAAGTAAGTCAGTATACAGGCTCTGTAAGGTGAAATAAATATTTGATTTTTTTTTCAATTGGTGCACATAATTTTTGGAAAATTAATGTCTTAAAATGTATGTCAAATTCTCTCAAGTTATTTTTGAGTGAATGAAAACAAAGCAGTATTTAGGAAAACAAAGCAGTATTTAGTTAAAATAGTCTTGAACTTTTATTGAAAGTATTCATGATTTCACTAGTATAATAAAACACTTTTAAAAGATCTTACTTTAAAATATAAATGTATACTGTTATATGGAAAATACAATACTATTTTAGGAAGTTTTAAATGTATATATGTGCATATATATTCATAAAATTAGTATTT
The DNA here is from genome assembly GCA_004024745.2 of Catagonus wagneri. Taxonomy (NCBI): domain Eukaryota; kingdom Metazoa; phylum Chordata; class Mammalia; order Artiodactyla; family Tayassuidae; genus Catagonus; species Catagonus wagneri. Next base: position 19,391,168 of record PVHT020000173.1, on the reverse strand, counting down.
AAGGGCCTATTAACTGAAGAACATAAATGAAGAACATTGTTATTGTTATTTTCTCTCATCTATAAATGCAACAGTTTTCTGCATAAGAATGAGAGGGACTTAATTTGACTCAGTATTTACATTCCATAATTAATGCTAAAAATATGCAAATTTATGGTCACGTACATGTGTCTCCATCCCTCAAAGTACCAATGTACATGGATATGTTATGTATAATAATATATAAGTATATATGTATATTACAGACACACATACATATATATACTTAGATATGCAATAAAAAATATTTTTCAATTTATAAATTCCATGACAACACAAACATAACTGACCAACAATTTTGAAATAAAGAATGAAGTGAAAAAATTGATAAAAGGTTTAATTTAACCAGAAATCATATGTATTTATTGATCTTTCAGAGAAGTTAACTTGGAAGAACTCATACTCATTCTCAATACTTGCAGTTGGAAAGCACAGAGACATAGTCTATGGTGCAAAGGATAGTCTAAAATTAACCCCCAAAATGTAGCAGCGAGAGCAATTAGTTTTTTTGGGTCTGTTTGGCAAAACTACTCAAATATATTCTGTTATCCCAGTGCCTTTATTATTAATAAGCAGACTGAGTTTTATTTTATATGTGTGAGATTGTTCTACCAAGTTAACTTCAGAATTAGAATTACAAAGGAATTTTGAATTAGGAAATGCATCTAGACATCTATAAGAGAAAAAATTGACTCCAACTAGCATCAAATAGAAAGAATAGCTATGTATAAGAAAGATACATTTATTAGAAAATCCATATGCCTCAAAAAGTAATTTTATGACTGATATAGAACCTATATAGATTCACTTATTTAATATGCATTTATTGACTATAACTATGTACCAGGAATTGGGTTAGATTCCAGAGATTCAAAAGCAATATGGAATCCATGCCATCAAGTATCTAACTGAGAAGGAAGACAAGAGAACAGGTCACTATGGGATGTTTTCCTTGAAAAGAGGTAATGCAGAATAACTAGAGGAGAATATCATAGTGCGCTAAATAAAAGTGAAGACATGAGTTGAATTTTGAAGATGTGGTAAAAATTATTTTGCTGATGAATTTGAGACAAACACAAGGAGGAACTGAGAGAGGGTTAATATGTAGGAAGGGAGAACATAGGATGCTAGAAAAGTGATTAGATGAGAAATGCCAGAGAGCTTGATATAATGCATTGTCAGAGGGGATGGGAAAGTGAATGGTCTTTCAATTCTTCAAGTTAGTGAATAAAGTCAGTGAACATGTTTGGTAAAGGGTGAGAAAATGAATTTAGTATTAGATTGTAAAATGAGATACCCATGGAACGTTAACATGGAAATGCAGACTAAGCAGTTTAAATCTATGTAGGAAGAGAAATTTGAGATTTAAGAAGATATTCAAAAGCAATCCATGTACACTTGATGATCAAAATTATGAAAAAATAATGTGAAAAGGGAACAAAGACATTAAAAGAGCAGTGTTTGAGTACAGCAGACATCAATTTAGTCTTTGATGAGACTAAAATCTTTAGTGAATCTTTTAAGTTATCCAATCATGAGTTTCCTCATGTGGAAATGGAGAAAATGCCTAACTCATAAGGTGATATTATTTTGCATATTGCCTAGACTACAACAAACAAATCACTGTTATATTATTATTGTAAAACTAATAAGTATATATACATGAAATGAATGAAGTTCTGAGTGTGAACTTCTAGGAAAAAAAGACACTTAAATAAGGGACTAAGGAACATTTACCCAGATATATAAGAAGCAGCACCTTAGCGACAGAAGATATATTGATTTCCTAAAATCCAAAGGAGGTGAGATTTTTAAGATAGGTGAAAACAGTTAAAAACATTTGACTTAACCTTCAATCAATTTATTAGTGACAACAGTAGTTTCAGTGGAGAGTATAGTCAAAACTCCACTGCACTGAAGAGAAGATGGAGAAGTGAAGGAACAAACCATTTTATTAAAAATGTAGTTGTGAAAATTCAAAAAGTTAAGAAGGTAAGGAGGTGTACAATTACTCAGAGATTTTTCAAATTAAAAATGAGTTTCTTCAATTTTGCATGTTGCTCATGTTTTTGTAACTCTGCAGTGACCTGAGAATTCCTTCTGTTTTCCCCCTGGTCTTGAACCTCTACCCTCTATCCATTCCTACTGCAATTTGCACTTATTATTAACATGTCTTTGCACATATTTTCATAAGCTAATCCAAATCATTTGAATACGGAATAGTCATATAGTAAGAGGGCTTACATACTTGAGATAAAGAGCCAATAGAAAAGGAACAGCTCAACAGGCAGTAACAAGGAGGTGGGGATAGGAAATGAAGCATCTAACAAGCAAAAAGAGGAGGGACCCAGAACAGAAGCTGAATACACTTAAGGTAAAGAGATGCCTCATCCACTGAGAAAATAGGAAAGGATGTCAGGATAGGTATAAGTATCAATGTGCTCATAACGGTTGGAGTAATGAAAATAAGTTGAGATAATTTAATTCCCAAGGCCTCTGATTGATAAATTGGGAACAGGGATGAGTACTGATTTTGTACTTTATAATATCTGTAATGTGATGTTTATAATAACTGAAACCCTCTTTAAGAAAAAATATGCAAAATGTATATACATTTAGGTTTACACAAATTATATATTAATACATACATAAATATTTACTTAAAAAATCACAACAAAATTTTAGATTTAAGAAAGCTCACAGATACTGCATCATCTGATCTAGAATAAAGATAAAATAGTTATATTAATTAGTTTGATACACAAATTTTTTCCATTTGTTGGCTTTTCATATGAACAATTTTGAATATTTTTATGAAGACATGAAAAGATGATATCAAATTATAGATTTATTAAGCTGACTGCTTCTATGTCAAATTACCTTAAACTTTCATACTTCTCAAGTTCCAGTTTTAAACGGAAGAGCAGTGCATAATCTGGAAAAAAACTAGCTGATACGTGGTTATCCACAGAGATTTTAAAGACTTCATTACCTCAGTGACATAAGACTTGAGTTACTTTCTCCCCCCCAGACTGACTCTCAGTGACTACAGAATCAGTAAGATAATGACTGAATAATTTGTGAATGTGTGTGTGAATGTGCACACACATATAACTGGAAAATTAAGGCTTTCATTTTAATTCATAGACTATTAAAGTATCTTTGAAAACAATCATGATTTATGTGCATACCACAACCAATTCAAAGCATATATTTGTAACTGTATGTATCCAGTTTTAGTAAAATAATATGGTTTTGTCATGATCTGCTCTGTCAAAATTCGTATTTGAATTATCATCTCAGGAATAAATAACAAACTTAGTGCTGAACTTTTTAACTAAGTTTATGATAGCATTATCAATAACATACAATGTTTTATCATCATCCAAATAGACTTCCAAAAGCTTGACCTGGAGTCCACAAATGGTATACACTCAAATAATTTTTCAATAAATAGATTTTTTTATTTAAAACATTCTGATTACATTGATATAAAAACAATGTCACTTGAAAAAAAATAGAACCAAAATCTTAATCTTAATAACTATTATGTTACTTATAACACACATTGGAAAACTCGAAAATTTAAAAGTCACATTTGATATAACTGAAAAAAATCAAGCAAACATCCTCTGAATATTGTTAAGTGTGGGGCACTGAGAATACAGTGGAGCTCTTGGAAAGCTTCATAGATGTGACTTAGAAGAGGACTTTGAAAGCTAAGTTCACCAACCGGAGAAGTGGATGTTCATATTTCCAGAGTAGCTGGGGCAGGTGTGAAGGAGCACATGAGATGTTCAGGGAATTCAGGCAATTAGAAAACATAGGGTAGAGACAGAATTAAGATGGAGGAATAGAAGGACTGCAGCTCACCTCTCTCACAAAAACAACAAAATTACAACCAAAGGCTGAACCTCCTTTAACCAAATGGACTGGAAATTTTCAAAAAGATATCCCACTCCAGAAGACAAAGAGAAGGCCACAACAAGACTGTAGGAGGGGTGATTACATAATATAAGCAATACCATACCCACTGCGTGGGCAGCCCACAGACTGGAAATAACTGTATCACAAAGACTCACCTATAGGAATGACAGTTCTGAGCCCCATGTCAGGTCTCTATGCCTGGAGATCTGGCATTGAGAGAAAGAGCCCCCAGAACATCTTGCATTGAAAGTCAGTGGGGCTTGTGTGCAAGAGCTACATGGGACAGGAGGAAATGGAGACCCCATTCTTGAAAGGCATACACAGGGTTTCATGTACACTGGGTCCCAGGGCAAAGTAGAGGTTCCGTAGGAATCTGGGTTGGACTTGACTGCAGTTCTTAAAGGATCTACCTGGAAAACATGGGGTGACTGTGGCTCATTGTGGGGGAAGGACATTGGAGGCAAAGATCTTGGGAATATTCATCAGCATGTGTTCCTACAGAGGTGGCCATTTTGGGACAATATGGCCCAATCCATCAGTACTGAGAAGCCCCAGGTGAAACAATAATCCAGGTGGAATCACAGCCCCGCCCATCAGTAAACAGCCTGCCTAAAGACCCCCCCCAGCACACAGCTGCCTTTAATCTCACCCCAAGACAAAGCCACACCCACCACAGGGATAGGAATCAGCCCCACCTACCAATGGGCAGGCACCAGTCCCTCCCAGAAAGAAGCCTACAGCAAGCCCCCTTGCCAACTTCAGCCATAAGGGCAGCAGACACCAGAAGTAAGAGAGGCTACACCTCTATTGTCTGCAAAAAGGAGACCACACCAAAAACCTATAAAAATGAAAAGGCAGAGAGAGAACTATAACTCAGATAAGGAAGCAAGAAAAAACTCCAGAAAAACACCAAAGTGATCTGAAGATTGTCAGCATCCAGGAAAACGACTTCAGACTGATGATGCTAAAGATGATGCAAGACATTGGAAATAAATTAGAGATAAAGATTGATACTTGCAGCAACCATTGAGCAAAGAAATACAAGATTTAAAACTTTAGCAAGCAGAGATGCAAAATACAGTAACTGAAATAAAAATTTCATTAGAAGCAACCAACAGCAGAAGAATGAATAAGGAGGCAGAAGAATGAATAAGCGAGGGGGAGGATAGATTAGTGGATATCACTGATGCAGAACAGAAAAGGGAAAAAAGATTGAAAAGAAATGAAGACAGTCTCAGAGAACTCTGGGACAATGTTACATGCATCAACACCTGTATTATAGGGGTGCCAGAAGGAGGAGAGAGAAAGGGACAGAAAAAATATTGGAATGAAAATAGCCCAAAACATCCCTAACATGGGAAAGAAACCACCCACTCACAGGAAGCACCATATAAAATAAACACAAGGAGAAAATCCTCAAAACACATATTAATCAAACTGACCAAAAATAAAGACAAAGAGAAAATACCAAAAGAGTCTAGGGAAAAAAAAAAAAAACAAGTAATATACAAGGGAACCCATCTAAGGTTTTCAGCAGACTTTTCAGCAGAAATTCTGCAGGTGAGAAGGGAATGGCATGATGTACTTAACGTGATGAAAGGAAAAAACCTCCAATCAGGATTATTTTATCCAGCAAAGCTCTCATTCAGATTCGAAGAAATCAAAAGCTTTACAGAAAAGCAAAAGCTAAGAGAATTCAGAAACACTAAAACAGCTTTATGACAAATACTAAAGGAACTTGTCTAGGCAGAAAAGAAAAGACAACTAGAAACAAAAATACGGCAAATGACAAAGTTCACCAGTAAAGGCATATAAATAGTAAAGATAAAAAATCATCAATGCACAATTATGCTACCAAAATCAGAAATTGTGAAAAGAGGAGGGTACAAATGCAGGACACTAGAGATGCACTTGCAATTAAGAGACCAACAACTTAAAACAATCTCGTGCATATACAGACCATACAAAAACTTCAGTGTAACTGCAAACCAAAAATCTACAATTAATACACACACAAATAAGAAAAAAACAACTCAACTGCACACTAAAGATAGTTATCAAACCACAAGAGGAGAGAACAAGAGAAGAAGGGAAGAAAAAAGAGCAAAAAATACAGAACAGTTAATAAAATGGCAATAAATACATACCATACATATCAATAATTACCTTAAATGTAAATAGAATAAATGCCCTAACCAAAAGACATAGACTGGCTGAATGGATACAAAACAAAACCCATATATATATTGTCTTCAAGAGACTTACTTCACTTCTAGGGACACATTACAAATTGAAAGTGAGAGGATGGAAGAAAATAACCCACACAAATGGGGATCAAAAGAAAGCTGGAGTAGCAATAATCGTATCAGGCAAAATAGACCTTAAAATAAAGAATATTATGAAACAAAGAAGGACATTACATAGTGATCAAAGGATCAATACAAGAAGAAGAAGTAACAATTGTAAATATAATATGCACCTCAACTGCTAAAACTTTAAAAGGAGACATTGACAATAACACAATAACAGCAGCGGAATTAACACCCCACTTATAGCAATGGACAGATCATCCAGACAGAAAATCAACAAGGAAACACAGGCCCTAAATGAAGCATTAGACCAGATGGACTTAATATATATTTATAGGACACTCCATCCAAAAGCAGCAGAAAACACATTCTTCTCAAGTGAACATGGAACATTCTCTAGGACTGATCACATTCTGGGCCGCAAATCAAGTCTTAGTAACTTAAAAAAACCTGAAATCATATCAAGCACCTTTTATGACAACAATGCTATACAACTGGAAATCAACAACAAGAAAAAAAACTGCAAAAAACACAAACACGTGGAGACTAAACAACATGCTACAACCAATGGATCACTGAAAAAAATCAAAGAGGAAATCAAAAAATACCTAGAAGCAAATGACAACAAAGATATGACACTCCAAAACCTATGGGATGCAGCAAAAGCAGTTCTAAGAAGAAAGTTTATAGCAATATAAGCCTAACTCAAGAAACAAGAAAAAGCTCAAGTAAGCAACCTAACTTTACATCTCAAGCAGCTAGAGAGGGAAGAACAGACAAGATCTAAAGTTAGCAGAAGGAAAGAAATCATAAAGATCAGAGCAGAAATCAAGGAAATAGAAATGAAGAAAACCATAGAAAAGATCAATGAAACTAAAAGCTGGTTCTTTGAAAAGGTTAGCAAAATTGATAAGCCCTTAGCCAGGCTTACCAAGAAAAAAAGAGTGAGGACTCAAATCAATAAAATTAGAAATGAAAAAGGAGAAGTTACAATGGATGCCACAGAAATATAAAGGATCATAAGAGACTGCTACATGCAACTATATGCCAATAAAGCAGAAAACCTAGAAGAAATGGACAAATTCCCAGAAATGTACAATCTTCCAAGATTAAATCAAAACAAAATAGAAAAGATGAATGGACCAATCACAAGTTCTGAAATTGAAACTATGATTATAAAACTTCCAACAAACAAAAGTCCAGGACCGGATGTCTTCACAGGCAAAGTCTATCAAATATTTAGAGAAAAGCTAACTCCTATCCCTCTGAAACTCTTCCAAAAAAAATGCAGAAGAAGGGACACTTCCAAACTCATTCTATGAGGCAACCATCACCCTAATACCAAGACCAGACAAAGATACTCCCCACCTGTAAAAGAAAATCACAGGCCAATTTCACTGATGAATATAGATGCAAAAACACTCAACAAAATACAGTGAACTGAATCCAACAATACATTAAAATGATTGTACATCATGATCAAGTGGGATTTATCCCAGGGATGCAAGAATTCTTCAATATCTACTAATCAATTAGTGTGATACACCATATTAACAAACTGAAGAATAAAAACCATATGATCCTCTCAACAGATATTGAAAAAGCCTTTGACAAAATCCAACACCCACTTCCAGTTCTGATAAAAACCCTTCAGAAAGCGGGCATAGAGGGAAACTACCTCAACATAATAAAGGCCATATGTGACAAACCAGAGCTAACATCACTCTCAATGGTGAAAAGCTGAAAGAATTCCTGCTGAGATCAGGAACAAGACAAGGATGTCTGCTCTCACCACTACTATTCAACATAGTTTTGGAAGTCCTAGTTATGGCAATCAGAGAAGCAAAAGAAATCAAAGAAATCTAGATTGGACAGGAAGAAGTAAATCTATCACTATTTGCAGATGACATGATAGTATACCTAGAAAATCCAAAATATGCTACCAGAAAACTGTTAGAGCTCATCAATGAATTTGGCAAAGTCATCGGATACAAAATTAATATGCAGAAAATGATTGCATTTCCACATACTAACAATGAAAGATCAGAAAGAGAAATGAGGGAAACAATCCCATTTACCATCACATCAAAAAGAATAAAATATGTGGGAATCTCTACCTCAAGAGACAAAAGACCTGTCCTCTGAAAACTATAAGACACCCAATGCAAGAAATCAAAGATGACACAAACAGATGGAAAAACATACCACGCTCTTGGATTGGAAGAGTCAATACTATCAAAATGACTACAGTAGCCAAGGCAATCTACAGATTCAATGCAATTCCTATTAAATTCCAAGGACATTTTTCCCAGAACTAGAACAAAATATTTAAAGTTTGTTGGGAAGCACAAAAGACCCAGAATAGACAAAGCCATCCTCAGAAAGAAAAATGGAGCTGGAGGAATCAGTCTCCCTCACTTCAGACTATACTACAAAGCTACAGTCATCAAAACCATATGGTACTGTCACAAAGAAAGAAATATAGATCAGTGGAACAGGAAAGAAATCTCAGAATTAAACCCACACACCTACAGTAAACTAATCCATGACAAAGGAGGCAAGAATATACAATGGAGAAAAGACAGCCACTTCACTAAGTAGTGCTGGGAAAACTGGACAGGCACATGTAAAAGAATGAAATTAGAACACTTTCTAATACCATACACAAAAATAAACTCAAAATGGATTAAAGACCTAAATATAAGACCAGATACTATAAAACTCTTAGAGGAAAACATAGGCCAAACACTCCAACATAAACCACAGCAGTATCTTCTCAGATCCACCTCTTAGAGTAATGATGATAAAAACAAAAATAAACAAATGAGACATAATTAAACTGAAAAGTTTCTGCACTGCAAAGGAAACCCTAAACAAAATGACAACCCACAGAATGGGAGAAAATATTTGCGAATGAAGTGACTGACGAGGGATTAATATCCAAATTTTATAAATAATCCCTACAGCTCAATACCAAAAGAACAAACAATGCCATCAAAAAATGGGCAGAAGATCTAAACAGACAATTCTTCAAAGAAGACATAGAAGTGGCCAAAAAACACAGGAAAAAAATGCTCAAAATCACTCATTATTAGAGAAATGCAAATCACTATGAGGTACCACCTTACACCGGCCAGAATGGCCATCATCAAAAAGTCTACAAACAATAAATTCTGGAGACAGTGTGGAGAAAGGGAACCCTATTACAGTGTTGGTGGGAATGTAAATTGGTGCAACCACTGTGGAAAACAGTATGGAGATTTCTCAGAAAACTAAAAATAGAATTACCATTTGATTCAGCAATCCTACTCCTGGGCATCTATCCAGAGAAAACCATGACTTGACATGTTTACCCCAGTGTCCATTGCAGCACTATATACAATAGCCAAGACATGGAAATAACCTAGATGTCCATTGATGGAGGAGTGGATAAAGAAGATGTGGTACATACACGTAATGGAATATTAGCCATTAAAAGGAAAGAAATAATGTGATTTGCAGCAACATGGATGGATCTAGAAATTATCATGCTAAGTGAAGTTAGCCAGACAGTGAGACACCAACATCATAAGCTATCAGCTACATGTGAAATCTAAGAATGGACACAATGAACCTCTTTGCAGAACAGATACTGACTCACAGCCTTTGAAAAACTTATGGTTTCCAAAGGGCAGGTTGGGGGGTGGGAGGATGTGTTGCGGGTTTGGGCTAGAAATGCTATAAAATTGTGTTGTGATGATTGTTTTGTACCTATTAATGTAATGAAATTGATTGAGTAATTAAAAAAGAAAATCATGATTAAAAGAGTGATATGTAAAGAGATTTTCTGCTGTTTAAATGATTCCTTTCAAGCAGAGAATTCACTATTAATTTTCATGAAAATACTGATGCTTCTTTAGCATATCTGTATCTATCATTTTTACATGGTCAATGATATCACTAGCATGCCCATCAATGATGGCAAAATTTGATACATATTCCATATAAGATATGTATTCATCATCACAAATTTTGAAACCACAGAAATTCAGAACTTAATTTTTCATTTAATATCTATTTCATCTGGAACTAAATTTGCTATAAGCTTTATTACAAAATAAAAATGAATTATATAACACCATATTTATAGATATAAACTATATGTTTAATTTATAAAATGCTGAAAGAATATTCAAACTATTCATTAAACATTCTTGGCAGGACTGTTCAGCTTCTCTTTCTCACATAGATTTCATGTACCTATAACCTAGGATTTCCCATATCTACACTAACATTGTTGTTATTTGTTCCCCCTTGTATCTCAAAAGGAGATGTGAGGCATAGGTCACCACATAATGGACTGGCATAACAAGTATACCAGTTGGCCAATAGGGATTTTCCGTGAACATTAAATTTTATTTTGAATTTTCTGTACACTGTACTTCAGAAGAAATTGTTGCTTGTACGGCAAGGGTTGGGAAGAGGAAGTTTTTCCATTTCAGATGAAATGATTATAGGTCAACATGAGAACTCTGTATATAAGACACGTATGTGTCTTACTTCTTAATGGAGGATTACAGTGGAAGCTGGATGTAAAAATTGGAGAGGTCTCAAATCATCAGGTTTATTATAATACACCCACTAATAATAATACTAAAACTAAAAACACAAAATTCTTATGCTAATGCTAAATTGGGATAGATGCTGGAACACCAAGAATAAACCAAAAGAGTCCTAGGTAAACCTATTATTAGGGGCACAGTAAGTATAAAACCCTATATGATCTGGCCCCTCAGTGCCATTTTTTTTTTTTTCCAGGCTGGGGGTCAAATTGCAGCTACAGCCTCCATCTACACCACAGCCACAGGAACGCCAGACCGGAGCCACATCTGTGACCTACACCATAATTCATGGAAATGCCAGAGCCTCAATCCCCTGAACAGTTCCAGGGATCGAACCTGCATCCTCAGGAATACGAGTCGGGTTCCTTACTACTGAGCCACCACAGGCTCTCCCCACTGCGATGCCTTTATTCTTGCTCATCCCCCCGATTTAAAGGTTATTCTATGAGATGACCAAATGGCTTGCTCCTTCCTCTCCTTAATGTCTGTACTCAATAAGTTCTTCCCTGCTCAGCCTATTTAAAACAACCATCACAGCATACACTCATTACCAACATACACTCTGGTTACCTTCCCTGCTGATATGTGTAGATTTCATTAGTTTAATGTGTGTCATCGTCCACTAAAATATAAAGTCATAAAGGAAAAAAGTTTGTCTCTTTTGTTAAAAGTGGATTGAAAGTGCTAAGACTTTTTCCCAGCCCTCTGGTAGCCAATGAATTAATACATGTTGAATCAACTTGTATTATTAATAATATTACATACTGTAGTTGCTATTGTTAAGCTGCCATTTCACTTTTTACTTAGTGTTTCATCATTATCCTGTTTGAGTGTGGACTACATTCAATAGCCCACTGTTATTATTTCTAATTAAATTATAGGAGTAGGTTACTATCTTATCATAATTAAATGATTCAGAGATAATCATCTGCTATGAAATACTCATTAGTAATACACTGCTATTTGACTGCCTGGGGCTGATAGTAAAGTTGTGCAAAGGAGCTTGCTGGACAGGCTTAGACATTAGCAAACTGGGTAGAGTCAAAATTGTTTGTGATACATATTAGAAACTCTACTTTTCTAAATAGGGTTATGTATATATTCATATATACAAATACAGAAATAAAGAAATACAAATATATATATATTTTTTTGGGGGGGTGCTCCTGCAGCATGTGGAAGTTCCCGAGCCAGGAACTGAACCTGTGCCACAGCAGCGACCCAGGTCCCTGCAATGACAATACTGGGTCTTTAACCCACTAAGTCACCATGGAACTTTTAGAGAACAAAGTAAGAAATGGGTATAAGGATATAAGCAAATGAATCACTTATTTCCAACAGTCAGTTCAGGAGAAAACATTTTTCTAGGGTGTTCAGGGAATTTGGATCAATAATCACCTTTAAACAATAAGACAGGGATCTACAGTCTAACTGCTATTCAGGTATTCCTTTCTCTGTGAAATTAATAATAGAAGTTCAGATTTTTCTGTGTCTTTAAAGCCACAATCGATTTGTTGATGCTTGTGAAAAACGACTACAGTGTTGTGATACCCCTAATGGGGCAATTCTTCCCCAAGGCTGGAAGTGATAGGACTTTGTTCATTGTAGAAGCATGTTATGTTTTTGCTGTGTGCATAACCTGTAGATCTTTAATACAGAAGCATACATCCATTCTCAAACTCACTCACCCCAGTGATCAAGGCAGAGACAGAATTTTCCTCACACATTTAATTGGGAAGGGGCTTGCACACTCACCTGCATCATATTTTATGATTAATCATTCGGGTTGAAAGGGTGAGTTGAGTGCTTTATTTTTACCTTAGCAAAGCCACAATTTTTTTTCTCTAAATTTCCAATAGATCTGGATTGAATTTTGATGAACATTTTCTTAGCATTCTGAGGATTTAGTTCAGCTCTCTGACATAATAAGATTTCATGACGAGACATATGTAGTAGGTCATAAGTTCTGATTCAAGAGGATGTTTATTTAAGTAAAACGTGGTAGAGACTTTGTTATAAAATGGTATTTTGAATTAACAAAGTATGAAATCTGTGAAATATGTTATATGTCTTCTACATTATGAATTTATTTTAACAGGAGAATATATTCCAAAGATTTACTATGGAAATATGTGTGATACTCAGAATATGTGAATCTGTATGTTGACTGTTAAATTTTATTTTTTAAATTATATGTTTTTTACATCTAGTTCAGGTACATGAGACCATGGATCTCTATAAAGCACCTATTTTACAAACACTGCATTTTACCTAACTATGCTAAACAATCTGGAAAATAAATTACATCATTTAAAAATATTTACCATGTGTATTTTTTAATTCAATAAATACTTCTTATTTGTTAGTTAAATATTTTAGAGATAATATGAGAATCAGCCATCTGTACTTTTACGAAGCTTACAGTCAGAAGGGAACAACCAATATCACAAGTATACAAAAAACTTGATATTAACTTTGCATAAGTCACATTAGCATATGCAGTTGGTATAACAGCTAAAGATGTGCATATTTATTTTAATGTTGTGAAGGAGAAATAAAACTCATTTTGTGAAGATGAGTGAGAAATATATATTTCATAGTTAATTTTTTGCAACTAATTTACACCACCATAAAATCTATTCAATTATATCACAATACGCTTCAGCAGGAAAAAAATAAACTTATATATGATATAGCCTTTAGTTTCAACATCTATATAGTCATAAGCACGAGAGAATTTATGTAAGAAGATACAATGGAAAAAAAAACAAAGTATTTCTGTCTTGAAAATAGGATAAAAAATGAAGTGACCAGAGACTTTTGGTATTTACTAGATAACTCACACAAGACATCAGCAGAGATTCAATACATCAAGAAAAGCTTCTATTCTGTAAGCAAAATGTAAGAAAAAAGAAAGATAGGGTAAGAAAAGAGATGCATACAAAAAGATTTAAAATTTTGGTATAGTAAAGAGGAAAAGAGGAGAAAAAGGAAATTAAAAGAATGAATAACTGCAAGTTGAAGATGGCAGATAAAATATTTACTTTAAAAAAGGATATCTACAGGTAGTATTAAAAAAGTAATAAACCAAAAATAGAAATTAAATTAAATCACAATGGGTATTAGATTAGTAGAGAGACTTTACAGAATAGAACTTTGAAAGCATTAACACTGAAAGGGAACCACTACAAAAGGCAAGTCCCCAGCTAAACCAGGATCAAGAAGATCACAGCTAGAAATAGGAATGGCAGGAGTTACAAGTGACCACGTCCACCTAGAGATTAAGTGAAGGATTACAGCATAGCTCGCCCAGAGTCCCGTTTCAGAGCAAGCTACCTGTGACATTTGCCTCCTGGATAAAAACAGAGGAAGAGCTTCTCAAACATACGTGAAATACAGTTCTACCACTGGGCATATAACATGGGCAGTGGCATCAGGCAAAAACAGCGCTCTATCGTGATCACGATGAAACTAGAAATTCAATACAATTCCATTCAAACTTATGTTTTAAAAACTCGAGATAATAACACATTGAGGATAATAAATGTCACTAAATTTTGAGAGAATACTTTTTCAAATTATGGTTTTCCCTGGATATATGCCCAGCAGTGGGATTGCTGGCACATATGGTATTGATCTATTGAATTTTTTTTGCTTTTTTGAGTCACACCTGCAGCATATGGACGTTCCCAGGCTAGGGGTCAAATTGGAGCCTCAGCTGCCAGTTAAGCCACAGCCACAGCAACAGAGGATCCAAGTTACATGTGCAGCCTACACCACATCTCACAGCAACACTGGACCCTTAACTCTCTGAGTGAGGCCAGAGATCAAACCTGCATCCTCACAGATATTATTTGGGTTTGTAACCTGCATAAGCCACAATGGGAACTCCCTCTCTATTGAGTTCTTTAAGGAATCTCCATACTGTTCTTCATAGTAGCTGCATCAATTTACATTCCCATGAACAGTGTAGGAGGGTTCCCTTTTCTCCACACCCTCTCTAACATTTATTGTTTGTCAACTTTTTGATGATGGCCATTCTGAGTCGTGTAAGGTGACACCTCACTGTAATTCTGATTTGTATTTCTCTAATAATTAGCGATGTCTAGCATCTTTTCAGGTACTTTTGGCATCTGTCAGTCTTTGGAGAAAAGTCTATTTAGATCTTCAGATCATTTTTTGATATAAAGCTGCATAATTCAAAAAGATACATTCACCCCGATGTTCACTGAAACACGATTTACAATAGCTATGACATGGAAGAAACGTAAATGTTCACTGTCAGAAAATGGACTAAGGAGATGTGTATGTATATCTTTATCTATAGGTACCTAGATAAAGAACGTATCTGGAATACTACTCAGCCATAAAAAAGAATGAAATGATGCCATTTTCAGCAACATGGATGGACCTACAGATTATCATACTGAGTGAAATAAGTCAGATAAGGATAAGCATCATATGATATCATTTATATGTAGAATCTAACAAAATTGATACAAAAAGAATTTATTTATGGAACAGAAACTCACAGTTTTCAAAATCAAAATTATAGTTACCAAAGGGGAAACCACAGAGGGAAGGGATAAATTATGAGGGTGAGATTAACATATATACTCTACTGTATATAAAATAGATAGCTAACAAGAACCTACTACATAACCCAGGGAAATTTACTCTACATTCTATAATAACCTATATGGGAAAAAAGAATGGATACATGCATATGTATAATGCAGCCACTCTGCTGCACACTTGAAACTAAAACAACATTTTAAGCCAGCTATACTCCAATAAAATTTTCAACATAATAAAAGCCATTTTTGACAAACCCACAGCCAATATAATACTCAACAAAGAAAAGCTGAAAGCCTTCCTGCTCAAACTGGAACAAGACAAGGATGCCCACTCTCACCACTTTTATTCAACATAGTATTGGAAGTCCTAGCCACAGCAATCATACAAACAAAAGAAATAAAATGTATCCAACTTGGAAAAGAAGAGATAAAATAGTCACTCTATGCAGATGACACGGTACAATATATAGAAAATCCTAAGACATCCACACAAAAACTACTCAAATGGATGAATGAATTCAGCAAAGTAGTAGGATATAAGACTAACATTCAGAAATCAGTTGCATTTCTATATACTAACAATGAAATATTAGAAAAGGAATATAGAAATACAATACCTTTAAAACTGCACTCAAAAGAATTAAATACCTAGGAATAAGCCAGACCAAGGAGGTAAAATACTTATATGCTGAGAACAATAAAATTTTCATCAAGGACGTTAAACAGTATTCAAAGAAATGGAAAGATATTTTGTGCTACTGGATTGGAATAATTAATATTGTTAAAAGAGCCACACTACACAAAGCAATCTACAGATTCAAGGCAATCCCTATCAAATTACCAATGACATATTTCACAGAACTAGAACAAGAATCCAAAAATTTAAATGGAAATGTAAAAGACTCAGATTTGCCAAAACAATCCTGGGGGAAAACAACAACAACAAAAACGACAATGAAACACAAGCAGGAGGCATAACTCTTCCAGATTTCAGATAATATTACAAGGCTACAGTAATCAAGACAGTGTGGTACTGGTACACAAACAGACATAGAGACCGATGGCTACGTGCACTCCTATGTTCATTGCAGCACTATTTACAATCACTGAGACATGGAAACAACATCGACGTCCATCAACAGATGAATGGATTAAGAAGATGTGGTATATATACACAATGGAATAGTGCTCTGCCATAAAAAGAACAAAATAATGCCATTTGCAACAACATGGATGGAACTAGAGACTCACATACTAAATGAAGCAAGTCAGAAAGAGAAAGATAAATACCATATGATATCACTTATATCTGGAATCCAATATATAGCACAAATGAACTTATTAATAGAAAAGAAACAAACTCATGGACATGGCAAACAGACTTGTGGTTGCCAAGTGGTGGGTGGAGTGGGATAGACAGAGAGTTTGAGGTTAGTAGATGAGATCTGTTGCATTTGGAGTGAATAAGAAATTAAGTCCTGCTGTACAGCACAAGGAACTATTTTCAATCACTTGTGATAGAACATGATGGAAGATAATATGAGCAAAAGAATATATATATGTATATGTATAACTGGGTCACTTTGCTGTATAGTATAAACTGAGAGAACACTGTAAGTTAACTATAGCATTTAAAGAAATTAAAGTTAAATTTCAATAAAATAAAATAATTTTTTAAAAAATTGAGAGAATAATTAGGGAGTTACAATATATAAAGCACTCTATACTGAAAATCAACAAATATATCAATGAAGCAAAGGAAAGGGAGCAAGTTTAACATATATATTACTTCAAAATATATAAAGTACATCAAATCAGTGGTTAGATGTAGACTAATCAAACAGCTTTTGTGGGGACAACTAATTTTCAATCTGAGAGAAAAAAAGTGTTCCATCCCTACCTCATCCTATTAATGTATCTCTAAAAAAAATGCAATCTTTAAAGAGTAAGGGTTAGATATTTAAAACAAATGTAAAATTTATAAAAGATATATGAGAATATTTCAGTAATTTTGAGGAAAGTCTTAACTAAAACATAAAATCAAAAAAATATTCATTATAGAATTAGCAGATGAAAATTTTACATGAGTATACCGACAAAAAAGAAAATACATAAACTGAATGCCCATAGAACAAACTAGAAGAAATCATTAACAACATATAGAAAATGATACTTTAATACTTATACAATGAGATTTTAAAATGAACATGAAAAAGACAAATCAAAATAACGGGCAAGCAAAAAAACATATGCTTTACACAAGAAATCAAAACTTTAGTATATACAAGAAAAATGTATCTGTTGTTTTTGCCTTACTAGATTGTCAGGAAACACAGTGCTGAATACGGTTTTGGTAGGTATATCAAAGAAAGAAACCAACTGTACTGACCCAAGCAATGGGGTAGGAATGTGGCCAAATCTGGGCCTATGAATGTGAATCTGAATTTTGATCTTTGAGACACAAAGATCAACATAGGTTGCTGATCCATCCATAGGAGGCAATCTGTAAAAATGGTAGTGAAATAGTCTCTTGGTTGTCTAAGAATTTAAAGTAATAATTGGAGTTTCCACTGTGGCATGGTGGATTAAGAATTCAATTGCAGTGTCTTGGCTCATTGAGGAAGCACAGGTTTGATTTCCAGCCTGGCCTAGTTGGTTAAAGGATCCAGCATTGCCATAGCTGTGGTGTAGGTCGAAGCTGTGCCTCAGGTTCAAGCCCTGACCATGGACTTACATAAGCCGTGGGTGTGGCCATAAAAAAACAAAGTGATTATAAATTTAATGGGGAAGTTACTCTAATTATAGCATATCAATATAGTCTGTAATACTTATTATACAGCAATTGATTTACCAAATCAGGTGGTTCTTCATAGTGCTTCCACATAATCAACTGAGGAGCTTTTAAACCAATGGGACCTAATGGAACTGACAAGCTTTTGCACAGCAAAGGAAACCATAAAAATAAAAACAAAAGATAACCTACAGAATGGGAGAAAATAATTTCAAATGATGCAACTGACAAGGGCTTAATGTCTAAAATACACAAACAACTGATACAACACAATGGCAAACCAAACAAAACAAAAAAACAATTACAAAATGTGCAAAAGACCAGAATAGATTTCACCAAAGAAGATATGCAGATGGATGACCAACAAATACATGAAAAAATGCTTGACATCACTAATTATTAGAGAAATGCAAATCAAAACTACTCTGAGGTACTACCTCATACCTGTCAGAATGGCCATCATTAACAAGTTAACAAATAACAAATGCTAGAGAGGGTGTGGAGAAGAGGGAACCCTCCTACACTGTTGGTGGGAATGTAAATTGGTACAATCACTATGGAAAACAGTATGGAAGTACCTTAGAAAACTAAACGTAGAACTACCATATGACCCAGCAATCCCACCCTTGGGCATATATCCAGACAAAACTTTCCTTGAAAAAGATACATGAACCCATATGTTCACTGCAGCACTATTCACAATAGCCAAGACATGGAAACAACCTAAATGTCCATCGGCAGATGAGTGGATTAAGAAGATGTGGCATATATACACACTGGAACACTATTCAGCCATAAAAAAGAATAAAAAATAATGCCATCTGCACAACATGGATGGAACTAGAGACTTTCATACTAAGTCAGTCAGAAAGAAAAAGACAAATACCATATGATATCACTTATATCTGGAATCTAACATATGGCACAAATGAGCTTTCCACAGAAAATAAACTCATGGACTTGGAGAACAGTCTCATGGTTGCCAAGGGGAAGGGAGTGGGACTGGGAGACTGGGTAACATTAACAGATGCAAACTATTGCATTTGGAGTGGATAAGCAATGAGATCCTTCTGTATAGTACAGGGAACTATATTTAGTCACTTGTGATGGAACTGATGGAGGATAATGTGAGAAACAGAATGTATATATAGGTGTGACTGGGTCACTTTGCTGTACTGTAGAAACTGACAAAACACTGTAAACCAACTATAATGGAAAAAAATAAAAATCATTAAAAGATTAAAAAAAAAATTGAAATGCTTGGCCCTACCCCTACAGAGATTTTGAACCTTGCTACACTCTCAACCCCTCCTTCAACCCACATTTATGTACTTACGTGGATTTCTTCAGTCTCACTTTTTAAGGAAGAAAAGACTGATTTACTAGTGTCTCTCCATGATGTATCAGAAGTAGCTGAAAGTAGACTGCTGTGGTAGTAGAAGTATACTGGGAATAATTCGAAGACAGGAAAGAATGCCATTTGACTAACAGGCAGCATTTCAAGCAATAAAATTTTCTGTCTACCTTTTCTGGACATAGACATGGTTAGAATTTAGGAACTCTACCCATTAAATACCGCCGACTAATAAATATGGCTCACACTATTAAGGACATGGAAAGGCCAAGAATGGAGAAATAGTGATGAAAAGAAAATTTATATAAATGAATTTCTCAGAATAGGCCCATAATTGGGACTATAATTGCTCCAAAGAAATGACAGTTTTTTCTTAATCACTCCCAGTGAGTGTTCAAAATACTCATGCTCATGTTGGTAAGGCTGGAAGCTTCAGAAGAGATGGACATCGTGAATTTATCTTCAAGAAGAGTTGTTACTCCATTGTCATTAAAGTACTCAATTGTCATCAAAGGAACCAGTTAGTGATTCTAATATCTTACTATAACTCAAGGGAACCTAAGCCAGCTACTTAGAAGTAGTCTAAATTCACTGGACCCTTTCCGTATTGAAACTGCAGCCATTCATCCTCACTAACTGGACATTTTGTTCTAGTAACTGGAGTTACTTTAACAGCCATAGCAACTGACTTACTGAATGCCTTAGATACTATGACAGTGTTTCACTTATTGCCTTTCATAAAAATGGGAGAAAGATCGTGGGCTGATGCCCCTGGGATTTAAAGGCCTTTACTAGGAAGAGCAGTTTTCCATAGAACACTAAAATAACTTACTAAAGACTCAGTCACTGAATCAGTGGAAGCACTTAAATGGTATACTATCAAACAACTATATCATGTGCTCTGAATTATATGATGCTTCCTTACCTAACTCATAAAACATAGTTATAGTTCTGGAGCCCAAATGTAAAGCTTGGTAATGAAACTTACAATTATACTCAATACTCACTATAAATCTTTGGCTCAAATTGGCTGGGCCACAGACTCTCAGATAGTTGATCAAATATTAGTTCAGGTGTTTCTGTGAGTGTATTTGTAGATAAGATTAAGACTAACATTTAAATATGTAGACTGAGCAAAGCACACTGGTCTCCTTAATACGGTGGGCCTCATTTAATCAGCTGTAGGTCTGATAGAGTAAAAGGCTACCCTACCCCAAGAAAGAGAGAATGCTTTAGCCTGATCACCTTTCAACTATTACATTGACCCTTCCTAGTTATACAGCAGCTTGCCAGCCTTTGGACTCAAACTGGAACATCAGCTCTATAGATTTGGATTTGTCAGCTTCTATTAACACGTGAGCCAATTCCTGATAATAAAGCTTTCTCTATATATCACACTATTGGTTCTGTTTAAAATAACACTGATTAATACATTCATATTCAAATATTCTGCTTCACATCCTCTTGGTTCTGAACTCATATGGTATAGAAGTTTTAACAAAAAAGAGAAATGCTAGCATATGAAACAATAGGGTTTCATTGAATTAGAGGCTGACAATGACATTTGGACATTTTGAAGCTCTTCACAGCACTAGACAAATAAGCAAAAAGACAGATATGACGTTAACTGTCTTAAGTGACTGACTCCCAAAGAGAAATTATAGGTTTGCTTCCCTGCAATGGGAATAGGGGATACTAATTGGCTTTCTACCCCAAACATTTATTAGTTTAGTTGTCAGGACTAGCTTACATACAGTAACAAACAAGCCGAAGTCTTAGTGGCATAAGTTACAGAGGCTTATGCATCACTCATTCTATGGCAGTCATGGGTAAGGAGTGGGGGGCTTTCTCTCCTTTTTCACTCTGTGATCCAAACTAACCAAAAGGCCAAAATTGAATACTGCTTCTCATTGTAGTAAAGGAAAAGATAAAGCGGAAATTTTGCTTTCTGCCCACAGTAGATTGTGAGAAGGAGCCACAAGGCTACTCAATACTGAAGGTAAAGGACTAAAATCAAAATCAAGTGCCTGGGAGGAGACCTGGAAATACTTGATAAACATGTCATGTACTAGCATGCCTATCACCAAAGGTAAATGAGAAGCTAAACTTAACTATGAGGAGAAAGGAGAAAACAGTCATCTCCAGAGACATTTCAGGGAATCAGGACTTGAAGCTGGATATATTAAGTACGTGAAACATTGGGCTGTCTACATTTTACGAAGGTGTGTATTTTTGCTTACATATTTAGTAGCAGCAATAGTTGATTAGCATTTTTTTCAATTTTTATGTTCAGAACAGAAAGGATATTGGAAAGCACAATGGATGGACAGTGATGAACACCTACTGCATGTTCCCACAAAAAATTCCATCTTTTTTTTTCTTTTTTGGTTGTCCTACAACATACGGACTTTCTGAGCCAGGGAACAGATCCAAGCTACAGTTGTGACCTATGCCACAGCTGCAGCAACGCAGGATCCTTGAACTCATTGTGCCAGGCTGGGAATCAAATCAGCATCTTGGCACTGCAGAGATGCCACCAAACCTGAGGATGAAATTCATCTTTCATCCTCAGGTTATAGCATCCTCTTTTGGCTCTGAGGAAAAAAACTAGATAATAGTCTTGAGAGGACTCTTAGTCAAGATGCTCCATCCCCAAACAGCCACAGCTGTGGGCTGGGAAACAGGAGAGACTAATAAATATGCTTCTCCAGGTATATATGAATCTTGAATAAAGAAATATGACCACTAGAAGCAAGTGGAATCAACGTCTCTTAGCAGTAACTCCTATGGACTCTGTGTTTTTAGTCAGATTTTCCTCAAATTTTCCTACTTCCTATCATTTCTGAAACATAGTTCTCCATTTTTCCATTAATTCCAGGAGCAACTTCATAAACTCTTTGGATCACAAGTCAGAGTATATTTCTGTTGTTTATAGGAACATCAATTTAACTAATGCCATATTCAACTTTATAATTGATTAGTCATGTAAATAAAAATGATAACAATACATGATCACTTAGTACATCTGACAAAAAAAATTACTGAAGACAGCCAATTTAAATGAGATTATAGAGAATAAGCCATTATACACTGCTTTTGGGATGATAATTTGACACAAACTTTTTGTATAGTAATTTGGCAATTTCTGATAATTAAGTGAAAATACCTGAATATATTTCTAAAAACAGATACATTGATAGCCATTAACTTAGCGCATATGGTAATAATTTAAAAGTTCAGGAAATCTAAATAATTACAAATAACAGAACAGCTAATGAAACTATGGACTACTGTGTGGCTCCTAAAAATAATAAAACTGGACTTCCCATCGTGGCTCAGCGGTTAACAAATCCAACTAGGAACCATGAGGTTGTAGGTTCGATCCCTGGCCTCGCTCAGTGAGTTAAGGATCTGGCGTTGCCGTGAGCTGTGGTGTAGATCGCAGACACAGCTCAGATCCCGTGTTGCTGTGGCTGTGGTGTAGGCCGGCCGCTGCAGCTCTGATTAGACCCCTAGCCTGGAAAGCTCCATATGCCTCGGGTGCGGCCCTAGAAAAGCCAAAAAAAAAAAAAAATGAAAATGATCAATATCTATTAAACTCAAAACAATATCTACTATATGCTTTTGAGTTAAAAGAAGCAAGCTGCAGAAAAATAAAAACTATACTCTAAGTTATACAAAAAATCTATCTACACAACACACACATGTGTATCTATATATGAATACACTGTATATTCATGAATATATTCTATAGCTACATTAGTTTTTATATTTATAGAAGCCCTTAGAGGACACACACGATAAAATTTGCAATAATATTCCCTAATAGGGGGCAGTGATTAAAATGGGGCCCTTAACCTAATTTGTAAGTAATATTCACTGTAATGTGGAATTTTAAAAGTACATACATTGCTTTTATTTTTCATTATTTTAAAATAGAGTAGGTAACTGGAAGACTAAAAGGAAAAATGTAATCCTTATTTACGTTCAGGAGGAAAAATGAAACGAGAACGCAAGGCTAAAATCAATGTCATTATAGTATATTTACATAGAGTTATAAAGTGATATTATTATTAATCAATATTACTAAAACTACACTAATCAAGGACATATTATGTCATAAGCACCATTTTTATGTGCTCCTTAGGTATCGTCTTACTTAACTTCATAGCTATTATATGAAGCAGGTACTATTTCTTCCTTTCACAGAGAGGATCGTGAAGACACAGAAAGATTAAATTGAAAAGTCTGTAGTTAGCAGAGTCAGTAGGCATTTAGTTTAACTATAAGATACAAGAAAATTCTGGATTTATTTGGCCCAGTGGAGCTACAGAGGTCTTGAAGTAGCTAAACTTCTTAGTACACAATTCCTTAAATGTGCAGAATAAGAGCTTCTTCTTTGAAGTTCAAGAATATTAAAGAACAGGAAAAAGAATCACCTGCACTGAGGTTCTGTGTTCATATCGATACCTTACTGTTGCTTGTTTTTATCTAGACTGGGGCTTCCTGGATTCAGCTCACCTAGCCAATGATCCCAACATGATCCTCTACATTGCAGAGGCTGGAGTTTGAAAAGGCAGTGTTCTGAACAAAGTAGCCATGGAGAGTCTACCTTCTACAGCAAACAGGTTCCAAAGATCCCTGCCTAGCATTTGGACACTGGCCCTGGACAACAGGTAGCAGGGAAAGGGAGAGAAAGATGAATGCAATTGTGGGAGCCTGTGCTAATGAATTGCATGTTATTTATATTTACCTAACAATAAGATATGATAGCATCAATTTTATTCTGAGAATTTAAAAGACAATTTTAACTTTGGTATCTAGTTTCTGAAAATAACCTAGAAGACTCATTTTAATTACATGACTTTTTTTTTTTTAAATGGAGCTCCTCTCTACTTCATCTGGTCTAATGTTTACTATCATGCTGACAGAAAACAGGTCAGTAGAAAATGACACTTATTTTTTAACTAGGTCAAATTAATGACAATTTAATTCAGTGCATACTTATAACATCAAAAGTGTATGGTATCTTTTGAAAAAGAATTTTATTTCGCTACATCTTGCCTATTAATAAAGTATCTTAAAAGAGAGTGATATTTATTGCATGTTGTAAGTAGTAAATGAAAAAATCATATTATGATTTCCATTCTTTGTTAACCAGCTTTTTTTTTTAATTGTAGTACATTTATTTTCTATATTTAATAAGGAAAGGAAAAGAGAGAAGAAGTTCTTAAACAGATAGATGGTTTAACATCTTAAGCATCCAGTTAATGTATATATATGTTTGCAATGTGATAATAATTATTATTATTATTATTATTATTATTATTATTATTAGGAGGAGGAGTAGCATGAAAAAGAGCATCTGTGTTAGTTTCTCAAATGTAGTTGATATTCAACGTATTTTGTATACTAATCTGCCTGTGTTCCAATAACATTATTTCTAGTTATGTCAGGCTGTTTATTCAATTAATTAGTATTAAATGAGTTAATGGTAGTGATATCATATTTAGACTTACCCTGGCATTGGTCCATTTCCAGCAAGACTGTAAACCTGACGAGGATTTAGTAGGTACTGGAATTTCCGGTAAATTCTATGCAGATGAAAATATGGAAGAAAGAAAAAGAAATTAAGTGATAGCTCTAAATTTGCAAATAAATGCACCCCTTAATGTTACAGTTATATATATGATAGCAATTAAGTATATTTGATAAATTTTGCATTAATAATATTAGAAATGTATAATAGCTCAATAGGATCAAAGTTCTTTTAAAAAAGAGGCATTGTACCCATTATAAAGGCAATACAGCTTGAAAATTAGAAATAATGATATTTGCATTCTAAATATACATAAGCATTTAGAACATTCTCTATTCTGTTTTTGAATATTATCTAGCTAACCATATTTCAAATACACATTTTAAAATATCAGTATAAAATTAAGTGTCTTCTCTTAAGAAATATACAGGTTATTGGGCCAACCTAATAGAAATGAAAGCAAACTATCCCACATATAAAATGGGACCGTGAACTTTGTATGTATGTATGTAAACAAAGACTGTGACCTCAGCTGCTTAACTATTTCACATAAACTATAATCTTGATTAGTTAACTCACAAAATTGCTGAACTGTTTCAACAGGCACATATGAAACAATTCATTTTTTTAAAGAAATCAATCTTTGTATAACAAATGCTACAGAAATGTTCCTGGGCACACACACATCCTGTATAAGAGTTGTGAGACAAAGTATTAAAAGTGAAGAGGTGTAGTTTTTTTTTAAGGTAGTCTTTATACGCATGTGAAAATATCACAGTATATTTTAAAAACACATTTATATTATGCTTACTGAGAGAAACTTTCCAAATTCAGTAGGTAATATCTACTTATACCCTCCCACTTCCTTGGACAATACCCACATATTTTATTTATTTATTTTTTGTCTTTTTAGGGTCTTTTGGCCTTTTTGGGGCCTTTTTATACCTTTTTAGGGCCATACCAGTGGCAAAAGGAGGTTCCCAGGCTAGGGGTCGAATGGGAGCTGTAGCTGCTGGCCTACGCCACAGCCACAGCAACGCAGGATTTGAGTCACATCTGCGACCTACACCTCACCTCACAGCAATACCGGATCCTTAATCCACTGAGCGAAGCCAGGGACCAAACCCACAACCTCATGGTTACTAGCCAGGTTTCATTAACCACTGAAACACGGTGGGAACTCCCAGTACCCTCACATTTTAGATCTTAAGCAATTGCATCACCTAGTGCCTCGAGAGTGATTTTAGAGTCATTCTCAGTACCTCCTTTTCCTCAGCACCTGAACCTGAAGAGCAGACAGTCTTGTACCTTCCAACTGGGTAAAGTCTATCACACCTGGTTACTTCAGCTCTGTGCCTCACTTCAGGCTTTCAAGTTCTCCCCCCAGCTCTGTACCAGCCTTGCCTATCCAGCTTTCTTCTATTCTTCTATTTAAGTACAGTTGTGTTGTTCCCATGTTGAAAAGTTCCTCACGGTGTCAAGTTACTCATAATATAAAATATGTTATTATATTTAAAATAGAATGTCTTGCTTTTATCTTCCCTTCCCTTATACATTAACCTCATTGAATATCTCCTGATTACCTAAAAAACACCACACCCTTTCCAAAAATTTGTCTTTTTCTTCTTTCACCTGGCAAACATCTACTTATATCAGAACCAGCTCAAAAGCTAGACTTCTGAGTCTTTGGAGCTAGTCATTTCTTTTTTGGAACTTTCATAGCACCTTTATTTTAAACATTCCTAGCTTAGACTTTACCTTGGGGTATTGAAGTAAATCTACTTATGTGTCTGCCTCCCTGTATGACTGTGTCTTCTGTCTCATCCTCAGTTCCTAGTAGAGTCTGGACCCCTTCAGGTGTTGCAGTCTAAATGATGTGTAAACATTTTCACCTTGGTTACTGGTAGGGGAAACTAACTTTGTATGAATATATAAGTCTGTGACCTTTTCCTGCTTATCTAACACATCCAAGAAAAAAGCCCAGATGTTTTGAAAGGAAAACCCTAAAGAGAATCCCATTATTTGTGAAAGATGCCTCTTACGCATTCAGAAAACTTCATGATTGCATTCATAATAGACCTCCTTTAACCACACTGACAATTGTTTGGACTTTGAAATGTCCCTGTTAGTGTATAAAGAATAAAACATAAGTGGGTATGCATATAGGAACATTCAAATATCCTCCCTTACCCCATTAACTTAAATTTACTAATGACTTCATTGTATCTACTTATTTTTTTAATTTAAAGGCAATTATTTTGTGCTGGGAGAGGAGGATTAGGGTAAACATTTAAAGGTCATTCTACATGATTAATATTATCTTAATTTGAGAGGAATGTTTCCATTTGAAATATATATATATTTTTTACTTGATACTTCATTTGTTTCTAATTTTCAATATAAAATTAAGTTTCATCTAAGGCTTTGTAAAGAGTTTACTTCTTTTCAAGATATCTATAATATATACAATTAATGAGTATGAGAGTAAGGGAGAAACTAATATTAACATCATTATTTCATTACTACTTTATATCTCTAAAAAGTGAGGTGACTATTCTCTTTAATAAAGTATTGCAAATATTTTATAATATTAAGAAACTAGTTATTTAAAATAATTGCTGCCACTTTTAGCAGAGTTAAGAATATAACTATATGGTGATTAAAGAGAAAACTTGATAAATGTAAATAATATTTGGATAAATGGAAAAGCACCATTCTTTATTTCACTGAAATAAGGTTGGAAAGTTAAATGGTAGGAAAAGAAATTACTTTTAAAAATTCTGTTATTCATTGAAACATTTCAATTTTATTACTTGGTGAAGCTGCAAAGGAAATTTCTGTTCTGTTATCATAGTGTTCGTATTAGTGCTTCTATCCAATCACTCATTTTTTGGCTGGGATTAGGAAAGCATTCTAGAAATTATTAAGATAAGTACAACTGTGTTTTTGTTTATGACACTCCTTTATAGAAGGACGTAAGATTTACTCTTCAACATGGTGATTTTCAGATTTTTATTGAATATTACGATTTAATCATTAATTTTGCAAAAAAGAAAATGTTATGCTGTTCATAAGAACACTGAGATACCTGAAAATGCAGTCCATTATTATTCAGATTAAATATATTGTTCTTCTCCAGGATATATTGCATCATGTTCCCCAAAAGCGCATGCAGAAAATCATTATAATAGATTTTGTCTAGAAGCTGGTTATAAATTGTTTCTCACTACTGGGTGATAATTTACCTCAAGTCACTTTGTTGACCATTTAGAGAACCAATTTCATTCAACAGTATTTATGGAGCCATGTTGTATGCAAAGCTCTTTGTTAATGGCTAGGGGTGATAGGTAAGGGAAGAAGAATTTAGACACCTGAGATATGATAATGAAATATTTATAAGAGGCTCGTATTAATATTAAATTTTTGACTATAAAAACAAGAACAGATCATATCAATATACACTGTTACATACAGATGCATTTATTTCACATTAAAATTAGTAAGCCATGAGGGATAATATTTTTAAATGATTTTACACCATAAATTTAGTTTATCTTTTCACAGATCTATGACATGGTAAATAAACCTGATTTTTAAAAACATACCGTTCTCCTTGCTTCCCACCACTTTTGGGGTTCACGAAAACTAAAAGTGGATGAGTACCAGGAACAGGAGTGATCTAGAAGAAAAGTTTAACATGTAGAAAAATTATTTACATTATATATAAAGAGAACCTCCTATTATTTCTAAGTAATGAAATGCCAATTAGCCAATTCAACAATATGGTTCTTTTGTTCTATAATGTGTATAACAGATATATAATAGATATAGTTAGTAATTAAATCAAAATCTATGCTTTGACTCCATATCCATCAACAGAAATACCCATTCCTCTAAGAGAGGGAGCAACAAGCTAGGGATACGGCAAAGGGGAAGGCAGCTATGTAAAGGGAATAACCTCTGAACGGCTATAAGATGAAAACAATAGGTACAGTTTATAGGACAGTGACTCAGTCACAAAGAATAAAGCAGAATATAGTGGGAAAGAAGATTAGAAGAAAAGAAAGTGATCCAATTACAGCAAGCCTTACTTTTACAGATGATCCCTACTTTGGAGCTTTGTAGAATGTTTGGAATCCATCGTTCCAATCATGTGTAAGCTAGAACTACTATTTATAAAACTGATAACGAGGAACTATTATAAAGCACTAGAACTATACTTAATATTTTATAATAACCTATAAGGGAAGAGAATCTGAATATCTATTTTATATAATTGCATTACTTTGCAGTATACCTCAAACACAATACTGTAAATAAACTATATTTTAATAAGTGAATGACTAAATAAATAAATAAATGTTTTGAGGTCACTTTTGACCTCAGTCCCCATCTACACAATATCTCCTGAATGCCATCTTTTCTGGCTTGGGTAGTAGAGTGCACTTAGTCTAGTCTATTTGCTAAACAGGAATCCATTAAATCTATTGCGTCTCTCTATGCCATGCATTGTTTTCATTACTACATATTTCCATGGTAAAAAAAAAGTGCCTGCCTTAGTGAAGCTTATATTCTGGCAAAGAAACAGACAATAAACAAATGAGTAAGTACATATTTATAGTGAAAAGTATCATAAACAGAAATAAAGCAGGCAAGGTGATAGTACTTTAGTGATGGGGGCAGAAATTGTTTTTGATAGAGTAGAAAAAGAGAAGAGTTGTATTTTACTTTACTTCAATGTTAAGAGGCAAGATCTTTTAAATAAAATTATTCCTAGTCAATGTATACCTATGTATCTTCCATTGAAACATAACTTGATAAAGCAATATTTTGATAACAAAAATATACAACTAATACAGTCCTCTAAATATTAAGTTGAAATATTTCAGATTAATCTGCTCTTTGAAAGTAGATTCAAAGTGTCCTTTATTGCTGTTATTTCTCTGCTATAAAGTATCCTCAAATATTTAATGAAATGACTCAAAATAACTATTTCACCTTATCGTGCTCTTCCTTTTGTTTGTTTAAATAGCATGTTAAAATACTCTACCAACTTATTTTCCTTCAGTTCTTGTGCAATGCCATTTTTCTAATGAGTATAGGTGCTGGGAAATTGTTGAACTCTTCACTCTATATGAGAAAGTTGAATAAAATATTCTAAATTCTTCTACTCTTTTTTTTTTTTTAATGGCTGCACTGGAGGTAAATGGAAGTTCCAGGGCCAGGAACTGGATCCTAGGCACAGCTGTGACCTACACAGGATCCTTTAACGCACCACCCTAGCCAGGGATCAAACATGCACCTCCACTACAACCAGAGTTGCTGCAATCCGATTCATAATGCACTGAGCCAATAGCAGGAACTCCTCAATTCTTCTACTCTTATCTAAATTGTTCTCATTATATTTCTGACTGTTTTACTTCCCCTTGTAAAGTGGACATAGGGTTTGTGTAACTGATTTGTCTCTCACTCAGGAGATGAGATGGATGTGCTGGGCTTCTAGTAACTTCCCAGCTCTTCTCCCCAGAACTGCACGTACTTAATCCATTACTATATGGAGAGTGCCTACTAGGTTTTTTTTTTTTTTCAATCAAGCTTTTAATGAAAAGATCATAAAATAACAGTTTCTCATCACTGTACATTAAGACTGCACGCTTCTGAATGGAGAGATGGGTGAACTGCTTGACTATGACACTTGAGGGCCGTGTACCTGCAGCCCCAACCTGAATTTATCCAAACTCTCGAGGGAAGTGAATTCCATGTGACGACAGCGGCGGTGGCCAGTACAGGAGTGCGATCACGGTCCCCTCCCCATTCCTGGGAAGGGTGTGTAGTAGGACGTGGTCCCTCTTCCAGTTCCCGTTTAACAAAACAGCTACAAACACTTGCGATATGTGTTCTCCCCCTACCCCCCACTGAAAGCTAAACTTGAGAAATACCAATACACATCTCTGAAGACTAGTTTTCAGTTTCCTTCATTTCTCATCCTACTATAAAGTCAGATGGAGCTCCTAATGTTTTCACATGCAAAAAGGCTAACAGATGTGGATTTTAGTTGATTTTCACACTTAATTTGAACTGTTACTCCTTGTTTTTAAATAGAGCTGAGATTCTCAAGGTACATAATTTTTTCCAGCAAAATGTAACATCTGAACTCAAGTATTAATTAAGACGATCTTTCCCAAATTCAATATTCAGCTTACCATTACGTGAGATTACACTAAATTCATTTGACTAAATTTTAAAATTCATTTGAAAATATATTTTGGAATGCCTTCCAAAAATATTTATTAATTGGACTGTTTGAAGGCATAGTTATGGTTTATCAAATAAAGGTCAGTACCATACTACACAAATTTACGTTCTGAACAAACATTACTACCAACAATACAGATCGTACTAGAATATATTATAGTCTGTAGAGCATCTCAAAATACAAAAATCTAGATATTTTTAGGGATGAGTAAATGGATAATTAGACCAAGTGGATCAGAAAAATAGAGAACTAGATAAAGTATTTAGAATAACAGTGACATTCTGTAAGGTACAAAATCCAAGTACCCAAAGTGGAAGTACAGAAATAATAAAATCAAACTAGTAAAACTTTCCCTCACATATCTCCTTATCACAAATTAGTCTTATAAAATAAGACTACATAAAAATAAAATATTGGAAACTTTAGATATTTATTTGTAAGTTGTCAGAGACTGTGGAATTGAGCCTCTTTGATAATGATGCTAAAAGATAAAACATCTGACTTAACATCATCTCCATTTAAGGAGTGACACGTGATTAAACAATAGAACCACTAAAACTCTATCATTAAGGGATCATTTAAAAGTGATATTTATATGGAAATGTCATGATTTCAGGCAAATCTGACATCTTTTTCAATGCTTATTCAAAAAGCTTAAAAATTCTGCTAAACATTTTTATTATAAAAAGAAGGCCAATCCAGCAGAGTGCTGGAGTGCTAGGAGACCAAAGTCATGTTCTTAGATTTTGAAGCCAAAAACCTATGGTCCTACATACCCATTTTCAAGCCTGGAAAGTTAAAAATGAACAACTACTGTGTTCACTAATAGTCTTGAAATAAGAAGCATCACCTTAGTAGCCGAGACTGCAGTTGTCACTTAATTCTCTTATTCCTCTTCATCCTTAGTGAAAAAAAAACCCTGGGCCAAGGGTAAGTTCAGACATCCCCCCTCCCATCATACCTGCATCTTAGAAGTTGCTGAAGCTTGTAGAACTTACAAATATATTTCTTTTGAAGAGCTTTGAGAAGTTGTAACTTTTGGTGTCAGGTAAGAGAGCAAATAAATATTCTAAATGGAAAATAGTGTGTCTTTATTTTGTCTGATAAGATATAATTGGAAGTTTCTATGGACTGAATTTTGTCTCCCCAAATTCATATGTAGAAGCACCAATTTCTAATGTGAAGGCATTTGGAAATGGGGTCTTTGGGAGGCAATTAATGTTAAATGAGGTCATCAGGGCGATCATGAGCTTCATGATGGAATAAGTACCCTTACAAGCAAAGACAGAGAGATCACTCTGTGCACTAACAAAGACAGGTCACGAGTACACAAGAGATGGTAGCCATCTACAAGACAAAAGAGGAAGCCTAAGAATGAAATCCAACTTATCAGTACCTTGTGCTTGACTTTACAGCCTCTAGATTTGTGAGAAATAAATGTCTGTTTGTTAAGCCTTCTAGTCTATGGTATTTTATTATACAACCTAAGCAGACCAACATAGAAACATCCTATGGAAACCCAAGATATATGTTCTTTAAAAAGGAAAAATTAGGAAGTTCCCATTGTGGCTCAGTGGAAATGAATCTGACTAGTATCCATGAGGATGAGGGTTCAATCCCTAGCCTCGCTCAGTGAGTTGAGGATCCAGCGTTGCCGTGAGCTGTGGTGTAGGTTGCAGACATGGCTTAGATTCTGTGTTGCTGTGGCTGTGGTGTAGGCCGGCAGCTGTAGCTCTGATTCAGCCCCAAGGTTGGGAATTTCCATATGCTATGAGTGTAGATCTAAAAAGCCAAAAAAAAAAACAAAAAAAAAGGGATGTAAGCGCTTCTAATTATCTTTCCTAAATGCTAGTATGAAATTTGATGTTATGAGCATCAGCAGTTATCTTTGATCATCAGGTAATCTTGAAGATACCACAGACAGAGGACAGGAAAGATAGTACCCATCGCCATGAAAATGTGGTGGAGCTGTCTTATTAGCCTTGGTTTTGAAGATCCTACTTCTGGACTTCATTTACATGAGACAGAAATTTATGACTCTCTTGTCCTGTCTAAAGCACAGCTATGTTTGTTCCTTATTTTTGTTGTTTCTCTGTTAACATGCTGTAGAACTTAATTGTAATTGATGTGAAAGATAAGATCCATGGAGGCGAAATATTGGATCCAGATAGATAGAACCAGTCATAGACATGTTATTTTTCTCTAAACTTGCTAATATTTCTAGCCCCTGAGTAAAATACAACAGAAAGTTGTTATCAAAATCCATGAATAGCCTCTATGTGTCATTTTATTTTACGTTATTCTCATCATCGTATACAAGCATAATCACTTTCAGTCAATCCTTTTGTAATTTAAATAGTCTGAGATAAGGGAAAATGTAGGTATTAAGACATATTAATTACTTAATTAAATCTTTTCATTCCATATCCTGTTTTCCAGTAAGGTCTAAATCAGATAAAAGCTAACTTCTGTAATTCAGAAATCAGTCTATGCGAGCTAACTGACATGGTAATGTGAATCATATATACTTAAAGGAACTTAAATAGATAAGAGAAATACAGTATTTTTTTAAGTTCTGAATCTCAGTATGTCTGATTTTGATTAATAAACTTTGGTGAAAATATCTTAATAACTTAAGAAATTTCAGTGGTATGTTCATATTTATACTTTGACACCATTTTAAATTTATAGAATAATTGCAAGGACTATACAAATAATTTTCTTCCTGAGCCATTTGATAGCAAGTTGCCAAAATGATGCTCCATTATTTCCATTTACTTTAGGATTGCCACATATAAGAATATTTTCTTTTTTTTTTGTATTTTTGTCTTTTTAGGACGGCATCCGCGGCATATGGAAGTTCCCAGGCTAGGGGTCCATTCAGAGCTGTAGCTGCCGGCCTTCGCCACAGCCACAGCAATGCGGGATCCGAGTCACATCTGCGACCTACAGCACAGCTCACGGCAACACCAGATCCTTACCCCACTGAGCGAGGCCAGGGATTGAACCCACGTCCTCATAGATACTAGTCAGGTTCTCTAACTGCTGAGCCATGACAGGAACTCCGAAAATATTTTCTTACATAAACATATCACAATCATCTAAACTGGGAAGTTAACACGACCCTAGACTAGCTTATTTTGTTACAAAACCCATGGTTGGGACAACTGGTGAAACTTGAGTGGAATCTGAGGATTAGATAGTACTAATGGATACATTTTATATTCAAGTTCACTGATTCTTTTTTGAACTGTATCTAATATAGCACTTAAAGACAAATTTTGAGTTTTTACTTTTATACAATAATAATATGAGATGTGAAACTCACTTATGTTGAAAACTGATTTATTGACATCTTAAAGTACCATATGCATTTTATTACAGATTTTAGTGGGATGGGATGAGTGAGATAAAAATACATATATTTTTTAAAATTCTGGTAAAAAACTAAAAAAAAAGTTCTGTTAACCTAAAACTACTTGCTCTTGGAAGTAAATATGTATACATCAGCTGAAACAATTACAAGTGGAACAGTAACTAAAATAGATGAAAGGAAAATCGCTCTGTTTGAAACGTGAAAGTACACTGAGACTGTTAGCAGCTTCTTATCACCTCACTGTTGTGCTTGAGAAATATCTACAGAACACTGTCCTTCTCAAAGCTGATTTTTTTTTTTTTGGTTTTGGTTTTTGGTTTTTGGTTTTTTTTTTGGGGGGGGTTAAAAAATCAGGAAAGGGTAATATAGTATAACAAAGAAATTACTGACAACAGGAGAAAGTGTTCAGAAATATTTTAAAGCTTCTGTGGTACTTGAAACCTTGAAGAATGATTATAAATTAGGTGTGAAGGGCACTGCAGTATGAGACGGTTTATACTAGATTCTCCTCTATACAGAATAGAGCTAATCATGTGAGATCTTTTGACTCACATACAGAGGCAGGTTCATTTATATATAGTAAATGCTAAAGGACGTGAATTTAAGGCCAGACTGGTTTGGGATCCCAGTTCAATAATCCCTCTCTGCATATGCTCTCTCCCTTAGTGAACTCATTTTATGTGAGGTGTTAAGTGCCATCAATATGCCCTCTACTTCCAAATTCATATCTGCCCCCGCCCCCCGAATTCTAGAACCACATGTATGTCTGCCTGTTTGACATTGCCATTTGAATGTCTAAAAGCATCAAAAATTTCTCTCCAAACTTTATTCATCCAGACCCTCTCTCTTTTCAGTCAATGGCAACTCCATCGTTTCAGTTATATGGGCAAAATTTCTTGGAGATGTCTCAGACTCTTTGTTTATGAATGAGGCCCAATCCTGCTCTCTTACATAAAATTGCAGACAATTCCAACTCTCAGCCCTGACATGGCTTATCTTATTCAGCTCATTTTTTTTTTCATTTCATGTATAAACTAGACATTGTATGTAAGAAGATACTGACTCATTTCAGAGGTTGTTATAACACTCAAAGTACAAAGTAGCAATTCTAGACTTAGGGATTTAAAATGACAATCGGGGATATGACTGTAAGAATCAACAAGGCTGAGGACTCCAAAGTGGACACACACACATACTATCAAAGAAAATGAATTAATTTTATACATACATTATATGTTTGTGATTACCACAGATAGACATATCTAATTCACAGCTTTGGTAAGTATGTGATACTGCAAATTAAAGGCAATATGGATAGAGAAACACAGTTGCGGTGGGGACAATATTGGTTCAGTTTTTGATATTTCAGTATAAAATTATCTCCGTTTATCTTTTGGTAAGAGTGTTACAAACTAGACTGGTTCACGAAAGATGCATATATTACGAAATATTTCTCAAAGAAAAATAGGGACAATGTAACATCAGCTTAATATAGTTTAAACAGTTATGCTGTTTTTCTATTTATTTGTTCACAGGTGGATAGTCATCTCTATTTTCACATCTCTTGAATGTTAAGGAATTGCAGTTTCAATTACATTGGAGCATATGTACTAAGTGTAAACCTATGGTGTGAGCGATGACAAAGACGGAGTGCCTAACTACCTCTATTTGAAGTCCCCTAGGACTCGGGTTAATTAATGAGACTCATCCTAAGGTTATACATGATCTATTACTTCCTCTAATTAGAAATAATAATCCTGATCATTATGCTGGTTAGCTGAAAAGAAGTAAGATGAATGTGCTTAACCATGATTAATAGTCTTTAAGCAGTGCAGATCTCTTCTGTCACTAAGTTATATGCAAACTGGGCTGCAACTCAATGCTTTTTCATGATATATATTTTTTAAAACTTGCAGAAAAAATTAATTTTTTTCAGCAAGATTTTTTTACCTTCCACGATAAAGACACCATTTCTTTTAAAATTGATTACAACAAAAATTACTTTTCTAATTTGCATAAAATAGCTATCCAATAATTTATTCTTTTACTTTTTAAATATTTTCTCCAAAATCATGTGAATATCTATATGTAGCACATTTTAGTTCATTCTGCTGAGATGAAAGAGATGCTGCATGTGATTATACATTTTTAATTCAAAAAATTATGACGATGATTACAGTATTAATTTACTGCTATTTTTTAAGAACTACTCTTTTCTGACAACTATACCTGACATTTTTAGATGTCAAAGAAAGCTATGAAAAGTTATTATCTGGATAGAGAAATGAAACACATCCACTGAGAAAGTTAGCCATCTATTGTTTTTGATATAACTTAGTTGTAATAAGATTGAAAATTTTGGATCTTTCTTGAATAAAAAAGAAAACACTACTTTTATTGCTATGTCAGTCTAAGCTCTTTAAAACATCATTTAATTTTGATTTTAATGTCAGTAAATAAAGTCTGGTGAAATTATACAACTCAGGAAACTGACACTAAAGAAGTTATGATTCTAGTCCATACATAATTTTCACTTCAAAATCTGCAACATGGAAAGAGAAAGCAAGGTGGACAGATTTAGCATTACTATACCTGTTGAAATTTCCTAACCAAGGAGATAGCGTAACTTAGAGATGAAACATACAAACTCAGTCATATGGTCCTCATTCAAACCTTGCTAACTATGAGGCCCTGAGAATAATTTTCTGAATATCAAGATTTCTCATTTTGAAAGTGGTGATTAATATTTATCATATGTTTATTGAGACAATAAAGAATTACTATTTATTTCATATTTTTGAGAGGCAACACTTAATATGTATAAAATATTACCACGGTGCCTAGCATATACTGTTGAACAAATGATGCATATTTCCCTTCCATGTTAAGATGTATGTGTCTAGCCATGTGTAAAATATACTTGACTTTCAAAGTTAGGTTTCCGTTTTGTTATTTTCATTACAAGAACCCAGAGTGACTGAAGATTTAAACTAATCAATATTTGTAATTGACATTAAAATTACAAATGTTGATTATTTTTCAGTAAAATTTTCACAGGATCACTTAACAAAAGTTTTTGCTGTCAAAATTGTGGATCAGGTTCATATTTGGGACTTTCAATGAGATTGCTAAACACGCAAATATGCCCTCCAAAAGTTAGAGACCCTGATTTTGATAATCAATTTCTATTCTCTCTAATCAATACAATAATTTTATCATTCAGAATTTCTCCTTTTTACACTTACATTTAATTATTTATAAAATATTCTCCATTCACAAAGTTTCTATTAGGTCAAAACTCAGTGTTTATCCCTACTTAAGCAATAATTATTAAACTTTCAATGAGATAAAAACAATGAAAAAGCAAGCATTTAGACAATTACTGTATACTCTGAACTGTGCCTGCAAATTGAGGAATATAAAGGACATAATTCATAGCATCAGATAAAATAACAAATGAAAAAAGAAGATCTAAAAATCATGTATATTGAGTTCAAGGGTGTGACAATAATATATCTTCATACAGTAAAAGATTGGTAAGTTTTCTTGGAGAAGGTGAAACTTAAAGCATATTCCTCATGAGAAGCATCAGATATTGGAAGAGAAAAACATATAGGTAGGAAAAGGAACAAAACAAAAAACCCTTAATCTGTAGATAAAGCAACTTATTTAATTATTGTCGTATCTGAGTGAGAAATAGAGGCAAATAACTATAACATATTCAGTCTGTAGGATATGTCATAACACACATGGAAAGAAATCTTATTCTTGAGGTCAGAGACCCTAAGGATAATTTAGAAGTTTTTAAAGTACTGAAAACATGATTTTGAGCAATGTTTGTTAACTTAAATTAGAAATATTCATGAGGTATCAATTTTGACTTAAAACTTTGGATGACAAGGATAAATTATAATAGATTCTTTATTTGTATTATTTATTTAGAAACAAATCCCAGAGTTTATTTTATTCTTTTCCAGAAGCATATTTTGAGTCAAAAGGACTCTTTAAAGTAGATATAACAATATATATGGAGAAAGAATACTTGCAAATAAATGACACACATATACATATAAATAATATATGTATTATATTTAGCAGTACTTTGCAAAAACTTCAGATTGACAAAAGATCTCTTACCAGAGTTAAAATGGAGATAATATCATAAATGATTAATCAGAATGTCATTCTGTCAATCACGTATAAAACTGACATCTTGATAAATTAATAAAATTTTTCCTGAAATTGTCTACTGAACTAATCTTCACATTAACAAATGTGTTGTTAGGGACTTATGCCCCTCTAAGAGTACAGAAGTGATAAATACAAAAGCTACTAAAACTGAATAAGAAACCATACCTGTAAACCTTGTCCATCCACAGTAACGGAGTTGGCCCTTTGCATTTTATTCTTGTCAGTCACTTTGTTTACCTGCTGGGAACCACCTTTTTCCTTTTTCACTGTTGCTTGTCTTTCCTATGAGGCAAAAATCTTTTATAAAAATGTTGAATTGTTTTACTCCAAGGCGCAACATAGAATTTCATGAATTTCATGGCCACAAACTTGGGCCCAGATTTAAATTTGGGGTTTCTGGTGAATAACATGAAAGCTGATACTTTCTACTGGCTCAAAATATATGACAGATATATGATCAAAATATCAGTTAAAGAAAGGATGTTAAAGAAAACCAAACTGTATTATCCAGATGTGCCCAAATATGACCCTAGTAAAAGTTATTAAGGATAACTGAAGCTAATTATTTTCATGTACAGATAATAATATAAGATTATAATGTAAATGATTTGGGACTGAGCATTAAAAATA
Source organism: Catagonus wagneri (assembly GCA_004024745.2). Classification (NCBI taxonomy): domain Eukaryota; kingdom Metazoa; phylum Chordata; class Mammalia; order Artiodactyla; family Tayassuidae; genus Catagonus; species Catagonus wagneri. The sequence continues at coordinate 19,351,578 of PVHT020000173.1, read as the reverse complement.
ATGCTTACGAATACATACAGTATTGAAAATGAATACATGATGGGGCTTTAAGCGGCTATTTTATATTAAGAATGGCATAAAACATAAAACGCACATTCTACTCCAGCTAATTGCTATGTTTACCATAGTAGAAAAACTTTTTATAGTTGTCTTCTTCCTGTTACTGTTTTCTCTCCTCTCACTGTTTTTTTCAACACTACCCAATAAACTTTTATCAGCATTATTTCACCGAATCAGCGTTTATTAAAATCACCAATGACCTGCTCGTTTCCCTCACCTATTGGTCAATATTCATCTCAACTTTAAAGCATCGTTAGACAGAACTGACATTTTCCTTCTAGAAAACTTGCCACAGTTGGATTCCAGGACATTTCTTTCATTTAACTCTCTTCATGCTTTACTAACTGTTCCCTCAGTCTCTTTTTTTTGTTGGTCTCTCCTCCAGCTTTACAATCTGTACACTTGACCTCACCCCTTCCCTCTGTATACTGACTCCTTAGGTCACTTCATTTAAACCCAAGGCTTTCAATTTCAATTTGGTAACAAAGATATCCAAATTTATATTTCCTATTCAGATTTCTCCACAGAAATTTAATTCCTATATACAAAAGCCCTTTCTCTTTCGCCACATGAATACCATTCTAGAATGAATGCACAGCAATTCTGAAATGTCCATAACTAATTTTTTTTTTAATTTACTGCCTACCCACCTTGAAAATAAATCCAAAAATGGACGATTATTCACCACATCCACTATCACATGGTTCAAGCTCCCATTATCTTTTTTTGCTTTAATTATTGTAACTATCACCTAAGGGATCAACCAGCTTTCATCTTTTGTCTCCCTAAAGTTAATTCTCTATACCATAGTCGCACTTAATTCTTTTTACTCCACTCCAGCTACACCTACCTCTTATTTGCTCCTTGATCACAACAATCCTGCCTTTAATACAGTGCTCTTACAATCATTCTGCACTCTGATGGATAGCTCTTCTCTGTATATTTGTTGGGCTTGCTCCTGGTCAAATGTTAGACAGGTTTCTCTATTTCTTTGTATGGTGAAAGTGTGTGTGTGTGTGTGTGTGTTTACACTATGCTTTTAGTGTTATATATTATATATGGTGGTATTTATACATTATATATAGTATGTGTATATTATATATCATATTATCTATCTAAAACTTGTTAAAACTTGAAATGCTATCTATTTAATGCAGGTCTTCCTACACTTTAATCAAAGCTCCACAGAGAAAGGACTTTATTTTCTTCATTGTTTTACATCAGATCCTAGATCAGTGCATGACAGTCATTATAAATGTATGCAGAAATAAATGAGTCTTAACATTAAAAAATCAAAGATTTTAATGTGCCTGAATCACTGCATTGAGAAGACTCCTGGGGCATGTCTAAGCTTGGTGTGAAAACTGTCCTGCTCAATTAGTAATGTCTGCCATGTGTGCTTACATTCGTGAATGCCACGTATTTCCTATCACTTATTCAGATATATATTTCCCAGTTCCTATATTTACCTTTTTCGAGCAATTTTAAATTACTATAATTTAGGAAAATATTTTAAGTGGACTTAAAAGTAAAGCTCTTTTACAATATATTAGGGCCAGATGGAACTGAAAACTTCTAGGATCAAAATAAATGCTAACCAGCATAATCCTTTTATAGTCTTTGCAATTTCATGGTGCAAAAACACTGAATATATTTTTTTATGTGGCTGAAAATGGATGGTGTAATAGGATTCCTGAAATTCAAATTCTTTGGAAAATGGTGTACTTTCATTTAAGCATAATTCCTCAGAAAAATATTGATATTAAAGAAATGATCATTCTTTCTAAGCTTGCAAATAACATTTTGTTCACAGATAATTAAGAGTATAATGCATAAAATAAGTGAATGATGAGGACTGGGGTCAAAAATCAAAAGTGGAATCTCATAACTGCTACTTAAATATTATTTAGCCTTAGAGAATTTACTCTTAAATAAAACATGGTAACAATATTCTACAAAAATCTCTACATATAATCATATAACTTTTATGTCTTCCATTCTGCCATGCAGTCCAACAACTGTTATTTACCATTTAATTCCTAAATGTGTAGGTTATAAGAACTGAATACAATTTAGGTTGGTTAGTCATACTGGAATTCAGTATTTGTGCTCAGGCTATTTATAAATGTAATCCGGGAGATTTAAGACATGTGACTATATGTTAAGAGTTAACAAATGAGCTATTAACATTATTTTATTCTTAGCTATGCAGATAGCTAGGGAAATTACTGTGTGGTAAGGAACTTCCCTAGCTATATCATAGCTATCAGCCAGCAGAGAGCCCTTGATTGAGTGGCTTCATGTCTCTCCAGGGAGTTACCCTGGAGTAAATTGTGAAGTGGACTGAACCAGTGCTTTCTAGTAACAACTGTAAAACATATATACATATTTTAAAACCCCAAACTGGGTGTTCAATGGATAAGATTTCATTTTTGAAATCTGGAATTATAAGAAAGAGGAATGTAACAAGTTAATTTAAAAACAATCTTCAGTCAATCCATCTATAGGTGAATTTTGTTATATAATCTGGATAATACTGAAACATTTGTTTAAACATTCACATGAAGACACACCTAACAAACACATACACACACACCAAGAAAAATCCAGTGATTTCTTTGAGGAAAATATGTTTAGTAAGTAGAATTTGTAGAATTAATCCAGGCTGATAATGTGAAAACAGGAGAGACTTGTAACCACTTAATTTTCCCCAGTTTTTAATACTCATTTGTTTTATGTTTATTTCCAAATTGTACGGAAGTCTTTCTGAGTTATTCACTGTATTTTACTTATGCAGCATAAGCTAAAAAGAGGGTAGTAAATACATTTTTCCAGTTCCACTAAGAAAATCGTTCTTTCTTTCCCATTTTATATGGGGGGACAGAAAGGGTGAGGCAATTGTATCTTTGAAAAACCTGTTGTCCACAAATATTTCACTGGCTTGTTTTGGGGTTAATTCACTTTGACTTGCCGAGTTCTAGGATGATATTTAAGAGACTTACTTCCAATGTTGAAGTTACTGAAAAGTCTCAAGAGGAGCTCATCAGCATTATTTTGTATCATTATTCAGGAAAAAATTACTCTCTGATAATAAGGGGCAGTTCACCTTCAGTTCTCTTTTTTTGTAAGTTTTTGGACTCTTAAAATCACAAAATAAATTACTTCGTTATAATGTTCTGCCAGATAAATTATCCCAAGATATAAAAGGAGTTGAAAAATTATTGCTTTCATCAATAGAAATTATTCAAACACTGAATAGAGATACTCTAACCAAATAAATAAATAAATAAATGAAAGAATACAGAACATAAAACTACAGATTATAAAATACAGTTATTGATATTTCAGCATTTTCCAAATATCAACCATTTGTGTTTGCTACACAGACATTTGAAATACAGAATTCAGTATTTTCTGATCCTTAGACTCTACAAGTAGCACAGCAGATCTTCACTGGGGAATATATTGTATTAGAATTCCAAAAGAATAATCATCACAATAAACAGAAGAAAACTTAAAAAGACTATTCACAGAAAACAGAAAGATGAAATAAATGAAATAAAAAGACGTCACTTTAAATATGTGCTCTAAAAAATATCTTTTCCTATAGCATGCTGATTATCAGAGGTAGGGTATTCATAAGGTGCAAAAAACCGCTTTCACAAAAGGGATGTTTACCACAATACTTAAGCCTGCTGTTATCGATCACTCAGAAATGACAAGCAGCAAGTGATGATTACCTCAAGCACAGGGTTTTCTTCTTTTTTTTTCCAATCTCAGCATGAGACAGGCAGCAACAGAGCACCTCATTTGGTACAAAGCCACAGAGGGTAGGGGTGGGGGGTGCCTGGCTGCCAACAGCATCCTTTATTGGAATCCAGGAACTAGCTTTCTCTGCCACAGCACCACTTGCCTGAATGGGGATTAGCCTGTTCTGACACTGGAGCAAGGTCACAAGAATTTCCCAGAAACTCTAGAATTTTAACCCAAGGGATACATGGATATTCATAATTTAAAAGACCTCCCTGAAGCAGAAGTGATACCATGTTCATCAAGGCTAACTTGGATCATAAGCTCCAAGAAACCAAATTAATGACCGCTGCAAAGCTGCACCTTTGGTTATTGCAGCCTTATTGTGGGATTTGAACAATTTCCCTCCAAGAGAAATTAATTAATTTCAAAAAAAGGCAAAGGCTCTAAATCTGCTGAAAATCCTTAGAAGTTGCAGCAAAACGTAGCTGAACAGCAAAGTAGTCTTGATTTAAAAAAAAAATTACAGCTCCTGTTAGACCCCTAGCCTGGGAACCTTCATATGCTGCGGGTGCGGCTCTACATAAAGGCAAAAAGACAAAAAAAAAAAGAAAAAGAAAAATTACATAGTTTTAAACATAAATATAAGTGATGTAAATATCATCATTCCTTTTTAATTAGTTAAATGAGTACTTAATGAAAAACAAAAACAAAAACTACTTTGAGCAGAGGCAAAAATATGGGTTTGGAAACAGAATTCTAGCTTTGTCTCTTATGCACTGTAAAGATGTGGGCAAGTAACTTACTATTTTAAGCCAGCAATTTAATTCATCTATAAAATGGGAAGTTACATGTGATGACAAAATAAGAAAATATAGATGAAAGTAACAGCATAAATTAGGTACTCAATTCTTAAAACATAAAAATATAATACTGCTATATTTTATCATTAAATTTAACACAGATACACTGCTTAGATTGCAGTAAAGATAGGTGTTGTAGAGAAATACTTTATTGTAATTTATTTGTCCACTAAGTTAATATAACTTGGAATAACTGTTGTGATGATCTGGGCAGTCTTTTGCAGAAGGATAGAAGACAACAAATTAGACAGAACTAATCCTAGTCTTATCATACCTGCAAGGTGCCCCCGATCAACTTATCCTAAATGTACAATTTATAATTTGATCCACCAATCCTGGCTTTCACACATCACACAGAATGTGCATATTCTCTCCTAGGATAATTTCATAGCAGGTGTGAACCACTCATAAGATTTCTGTTCAAGAAATCCTTACTGAAAGAATGAAATTTAGGAATGGGCCATTTAAAAATGGCACTATTTAATGACTGTGTTATTAGAAAATTATGTGGGTGTGTATGGACCTCATCTTCACTCACTCTCCATTCCCTCTGTTAACCATAATAACTGATGACCACAATAAGCCAAAGGTTAAAAGCCAAGAGGCAGTTCTCTAGTATGTTCGTACTCCTCATCTCTTTTTCCCAGTTAAGCTAAATGCTTAACCTAGTGATTTCTATGTAGTCCTCAACCTGTCTATGCAAGTTCTAAGTAGAATCTTATTTTTGGACAGTGTGATTTAATTATCACTCAAACCATTGACTTGTGTGTGTAAATGAGTAGTTGCCATGAAAAATTACTTGCATCCTTTAGAGGCACAACAATACAAGATGTGTGTGTGTGTGCATGTAAAGAAATTGTTGGAGCATGATAGTTGAAAAAAACATTATGCAACAATTTCAGACACAGTGGAAAGTTTAAGTTAAATAAATTAATATATATTGTCAAAAAGGGTGTAGGAAGACTTTAAAAACTATCGATAGCAGAAAAAATTGTTTGTAATAAATGAAAAAAGTTTTGAAAACAGCACTTTTTTACTGAATCTATACTTATATAAGTTATGTAACTGAATATAGGACACCTTTTGAGATTGACAAGGCTAAAGAAAAAAACTTTAAATCTCAGATACTGTGCCTATCATCATTTGATGAGCTATGATATGGACAAAAATAAACTCAAGGATTTTAACAAAGTTAATTCTCTGATACAAATAATTAGTATAAATAATAAACCTTCCTAATAGCTTGGTTGCTAAATGTGTAATTTAACGTCTTTATAATAATTATAATAATAATTGTATCAACTGATATAAAGCATATAAAAAGTTTAATTTCTCTGAGTAGAAACATTCTACTTTAAGGATAGCTCTTAGTATATTATTAAATATATCTCTGGTTACAAAATAAATTTTTAAAAATTTTAATGAGGCAGTCTACACTGATTAGAAAATATTTTAGGGGGAAAGAGAGAGACTATTACATCTTTGATTAACTGTGTTACTCGCTAAAACATTTCATACTTTTATGTAGTGTTCATATATTATAATATTTTGTAAGCAAAGAGATTAAATTATAATTTTGAAGGAAACAATACCATTTGAGCATATATTTAGAGATAATAACAACTAAATCGGATATTGCCACAGAACAATGCGGAGGCTTTGCTTCATTAATTCAAAGGCAAGTTAACCCTTAACTGAAAATAAATATGTGGCAATGCCTCCATTTATTTTCAAAATTAAAGATTTTTTTTGGTGACTATTTTATTCCAACGACTTTCTATGCAATGTCATATGCTATGTGATTAATTTGGGTGTACTTTTTAACAAAAGTGATGGCTACTTCAAAGTGAGCAGAGATTTCTCAGTTTACTATGACTGAAAGCTACATTTTAGTGGCTTAGAGGAGTGCACTGTTTGGGGTTTTCTGCAATGTTTGAATGTGACAAATAGGAATGGTGCCATTCTTATGCACTGGTCAAAACTCTGCGAAGTGTCCTTTTTTGTTCCTGTATACTTTGTGCCATGTAACTTCTTTTTTCCATAATGCTTGTCACAAATGTAGACTGGAAAGGCTTCAAGTCTCCCCCATCACAAAAACATAAAGATCCCAATTGCAGTTTCCAAAATACGACAAAAAAAAATCAAACATACAAATTATACATCACTGATACAGCCCAAAATGTTCTTTATAACAAGACAAGATGTGTAATGACCTATAATTGCAGGTGTGAAAACCTTTTTTGCTTACGCACCTCAGGTACTGAAACTCCTAAAGTGGGCAGAGTCTGCTGAAAAAGAGAAGTTCATATTAAAGCTGAAAACAAAAAAGTCAAACTGAAAACAAATACCAATGAATGTTCTTATATCACTACATATCTGCAGAATAAATGAATACATGCAAATGCATTTCCTTGTCATAATTTTTCTGCTTTCTTTCATTCATAAACCAAAATCTTTTCATAAAATAAGGAACACTCTAATGCAGAGGGGGTTAGGTTGTGGAACTTCATATCCAAAATACAATTTTATATGCTTAAAGTAGACTAATCTTTGGCCAGTTTCAGAGACCTCTTTACAATAACACTGATGTATTACATTCATACTTTAGTAGAACTCAATTCCAAGTTCCTTCATAAACAATTCCTACTAATTTTTTAAGTTGCCCGTTTACCCAGCCCACTATTTCACTTTCCCGTTCAATTCTCAATCTTTTCTAAAAATACTCAGTGTCTTCTTTTTTTCCTTTTCTTTTTAGGGCTGCTCCTGTGGCATATGGAAGTTCCCAGGCTAGGGGTCAAATCAGAGCTGTAGCCTCCAGCCTATGCCACAACCATAGCAACACTGGATACAAGCTCCATCTGTGACCTACACTACAGCTTGTGACAATGAGGGATCCCTGAACTACTGAGTGAGGCCTGGGATCAAGACTGCATCCTCATGAACACTATGTTGGATTATTAACCTGCTGAGCCACAACTGGAATTCCCTAAAAATACTCAGTGTCTTTTTGATGTAGATATAGCTTATGGTGTTGATTCTGTGTGTGTGATATTCTGGAAATGAAAAAAAATTAATATCAGTAAGTAATTAATTCAATAAGTAGCAAAATTTTACTTGAGAGTAATTTTTTAAAGATTAGGTTAAATACACTAAAATTGGTCTTCATGACCGTGTATCTTCAAATACTTGGCAGTCTCTCTTTACTGAATCAGATTGGGAAATTTTTTTTCTGGCAAGAAACAGAAAAAAAAAGGTTACTAAATTCCAAAAGCCTGTGTTCTATAGGACTTTACAATATAAAATACAAATTTGGAAGAATAGTTGATAAACCACAATTTTATACCCTTGGTTGAGGGCCGGGGAGAGTAGGAAAGATGGATGGGAAACTAGTTCTTACACACTTCTTGTGTCTCTGGAAAGAAGGGAGGGGTCAGTGTATTTCAGTTTCCTCTACTGGACAAAGCCATGTAAGGGGGACTCTGGATGGGTCCCCAAGATGGGTCTGCAAGATCTGCATAGATATCAGTTTACTCCTTTACCCAGCAGAACTCCAGGAAGGGAGCAAAACCCAAGAGAATAAAGAGCTACACATGGGGTGATGTGGCTCAGAAGGCTTCACGACTGCTCCTACAGAGATGGAGCAGAAGGATCCAATGTACCCGAATGTGTAACAGAAGGACCAAGTGAAAATTAAAGGACCAAGTGAAATTAAAGATTCAGCTGCAGAAATAATAAATATGTAAAAGAAAAAGCCACCAGCTGTGAAAATGTCTCCAGTAAGGCTCAGCCACCTGAGAGCAACACTAGAAATTCACTCCAAGAATAAAGGTGATGAAAACAACATATGTATGAGCTCACGTTCAACTGAGATGTGTAAGCAACGAGTGTACATTAACATGCTCATCAGTAGCCTAATCCTGAGCTACAATAAGAAAACCATGGCATCTGGGTAAGAAAAATAAGCAACTTGTTAGAAAACAAATTAGATATACTTGTTTTTGAATCTTGCATGTAATTTCAAAATATCAAGGATGAGAGAATAAATGTTTTATTTTTTGAAAATTATCATGAGTGTGTAATCCTAAATGTAATGTATTTTTAATCAGAATTAATACAGGAGCTGCAGTTTTTTATTTAATCAAATCTGAGGTGTGACTACAGAGGAATGTGATTGATTTTATTTAATCAGGATCGTTTTAATATTAAATAGAATACACAGTACAGATAATTAGTTTAAAAGATGCATTTGCCTTCAGGGTACTTATTAAGTTAAACCTATTATCAAGAATTTTTAAAAATCCTATTATTCTTGAGATATCTCTTGTCTTTATATTTTCTAACATGTAATCATTTTAAATTGACAATTTAATCCAAAATGTCACAGGACAAAGAAAAAATCTTTGGTGGTTTGGTGGAGAGATTTTTAGAGATTTAATTTAGTTAACAACACAATAAAAGCATAAGTACTTCCATTAAATGGGCCATTTGTTATACCAAGATAAAGTAAAATTAACAGAATTATATTATACTTTTTACCTATATAAGAATGTTAATTTTTTTTTTTTTTTTTTTTTTTTTTTTGCTTTTAGGGCTGCACCAGTGGCAATATGGAAGCTCCAGGCCAGGGGTCAAAATCTGCTCTGTAGATGCCAATCTGCGCCATAGCCACAGCAACGCCAGATCTGAGCTATGACTCCAAAAACTACACCACAGTTCACAGCAATGCTGGATCCTTAACACACTGAGTGAGGCCATGGATTAAACCCATGTCCCACGGATACTAGCCGGGTTCATTACTGCTAAGCCACTCTGAGAACTCCATCTTTTTTTAAATTGATTTCATGTTTACAGTCTCATTTAATCCTCCTAGTAAAATGAGATACCCCATTTTTCAGTTTGGGAAGCTGAGAATAAGAAAGCTTAGATGACTAGTCGAGAAAATAAAGTTAATGACAGAAGCCAAATATACTGCTCCCTTATCCAGGCTTCATTTATTAAAACAACAGCAAGTTCAACAAGAATTTTTTAAGTTGCCTTTTTTTTATCAGCCACGTCTCTAGGTTTTAAGTGATTTGGAAATCAAATTAGTTTAAGATGTTGATGAACACAGCCAAAAATTTAGAAACCACATGGTACCTCTGTTCTGACTGAAGAGAACAGGCTTGGCTGTCAGTATGGATGGATTTAATACAATAACTTCCAGTGCCGCGGTAAACATAAAGTGGCCAAATAAAACTATTTTATTTTTTTCTTTTTTGGCCACCCCATTCCCAGGGTAGTTGCAACTTAGGTTGCAGCTGTGGCAAATCTGGATCCTTAACCCACTGTGCTGGGCCGAGGACCGAACCTGTGTCCCGGAGCTCCCAAGACACTGCTGATCCCATTGCACCACAGCAGAAACTCCTAAAACTCTTTTAAATAGCTTGCTTTCCTTATATATAATGGACACCTCTGGCATCAAAAAAAGTGAGCGACAGGAAATCAGGCTTGGGAAAAGAACAACTGCCTTCCTAAAATAGTGCACTGCCTCAGCCTAAGAGGAGAAGCTCTTCTCTTCTCACACATGATAACAGAATGCATCGAGGGCATTTCCAGGTACAGAAACTTAACACGTATTTGGTTTCCGTGAATCTTATTTTCGCACTGAAGCTTCATAATTTCTTTTAACTCTTATGATTTTGTAGGTATTAAGGATGTGCGCATACGGACACACCTGAACACAAGATAAATTTTAAGAGAAAATGGCTCAAAAATGTAGTTTATATCACTGCTGTATTTATTAACATCTTTAATTAAAGGTTATTTGAATGTATGGCAAGTATGTCCAAGGAGAATCCTAAATTGTTTTTCTTTTCCCCTGGCACTTGGCATAATTAGTGAAATTGTGACTATCCAAAATAAAATATTTTAGAAGACACACATATTATAATCCTATCTAGCATCCTTTGCCTAACTACTTCTCACTGGAGCCAAGCTTTGAAGCTTGCACACACATGAATTTCAAGGTAAGAATGTTTTACTGAGATTTTACTATTCTTACAACCACTCACAGAAATGTTCTAGTCCTTACTCTTGTACATATGATTGTTCATGCATCTTTGCAGAGTTTTGCTCAAGAGATAAGGAAGAGAAGGAGAGTGATAGTCCCTCAATATTCAAGTCTATGTCCAGAAAGAGAGCTCTCTGCAACTTCAGGGAAAGTACAGCTAGTACAGTGGATGCTGGGAAACCTCAGTGCTGCCAAATGTTTTTGATATAAATATTAAAAATGTATTTTTACAGCGACATCCAAATCATTCCAAGCACAAATGTCTACATATAAAACAAATAAGCAAGCATACTCTTATTGCCTTGCCTATTTGACTAGCTAGTTAAATAAAGCCATTAGAAATGTTACCCTATCAGGTTAGGTCTCATACAATTATCACAAGCCAATATGGTTAAAGAAGTCCTCTTCCATTTCTTTCTGGCTGCGATCCACAATAAATATCTATGTTATCTACACACTTGTAAAACAATTTCACGAAGACCACATAGCCTGTGTGCCCCACCCCCACATCTATTACTCTCTTCTCTCTTCAGTTCTGTTCCCCGCTATGTTACCCCATTGTTTTCCATCCCATTCCTTTCTTGAAAGACTAGTCTAGATCTCCTGAATTTATTTTCATGCCTCATTGATTATGGGGGGCAGCAGCATGAACAAAAAGACAGGTTTAGAACATGGGATTCAGGGTAAGGCAGGTATCGCTTCTGACACCTGCATGTTAGGTGATTTTTAGTTACTAATCTCTAGGCTTTACTTCCCTCAGATGCAGAGAGAGCATCATAATTATCTCTACCTTTAGGATTAAAAGGATATCCAATAAATTTAAGTTCTCAATAAAAGATGACTGTTTTATTAACCTTAGAGCCCAAATGTTTCTACTGCCTGCTTAGGACTCAGCAAGAAAGACTGCACTTTATCTGAAAACATTTTTGTTACTAATAAGGAGATGGATCCAACAGATTGATCTTTTATTCAAAATATCTATGTGAAGACTATTAGAAGAGAGAGTAAGAAGGAAAGAGCCAGGAAGGGAGAGAAAGATCAAAGAGAGAAAGCAATGAAGAAAGCAGGAGAGAGCTAAAAGAAGAAAAGAAGGTGTAAGAAGCCTGTCTCCTCAGTCTTAGAGACTATTTCTTACAAAATGTGAGCAAAGAAAACAATGACATTAAGAAAGGATCACAACTGATATTTAGATCATAGCTTTAGCTTTTGGTTTTAAGTATTAGAAATTTTTTTGTTTTGGTCTTTTTGTCTTTTTAGGGCCGCACCCGCGGCATATGGAGGTTCCCAGGCTAGGGGTCCCATCGCCCATCAGAGCAATAGCCGCTGGCTTCCACCACAGCCACAGCAACTTGGGATCCGAGCCGTGTCTGTGACCTACACCACAGCTCACAGCAACTCCGGATTCTTAACCCACTGAGCAAGGCCAGGGATCGAACCTGCGTCCTTATGAATGCTAGTCCGGTTTGCTAACCGCTGAGCCATGATGGGAACTCCAAGTATTACAAACTTTTTAATAGCAGATTCAAACACCTCCAAAACATATTTCAAAATGAAACATACATGTTCTTATTGATTTTTCCAGATTATTTTTTTTGGTCTCTTACCTTATAAACAATAATTACTTATTTATGCATATGTCTATGTATATATAATTATGTTGTGAATTTTGGGGAGAGGAGTCTGAATGCAGTTGGTGGCTTAAGATTAAAAATCACCCAAATAGGAGTTCCCATCGTGGCTCAGTGGAATCGAATCCGACTAGGAACCATGAGGTTGCGGGTTCGATCCCTGGACTCACTCAGTGGGTTAAGGATCCAGTGTTGCCATGAGCTGTGGTGTAGGTTGCAGATGTGACTTGGATCTTGTGCTGCTGTGGCTGTGGCGTAGGCCAGCAGCTGTCACTCAGATTCAACCCCTAGTCTGGGAACCTCCGCATGCCGTGGGTGCGGCCCTAACACGACAAAAGGAAAAACAAAAAAAAGAAAAGCACCCAAATAAGTTAATACCTATTGAATTTTACACATAAAATTAATTAATAATACTTCTTGCTATGCCTATCTTGTCTCTCAACAAATACACAAACCTGTTCTAGAAATGTACCATTGTATCATTAGTGTACTGCTGCTTTCTAAAATACAGATAAATCACTTCAGATAATGAAAAAATATTGATAATAAAATTTAGAATTAGAGCATTAAGCTGCTAAGTTTTCCTTTTCATCAGTCATGGAAAAGACCTTGGATTAGAAAACAAATAAGTTATAATGAAATTTGTTCTCATCCTTTGCTCCTCTAAATATCCACTGATCTCACACCAAAGCATTTTCTAACCAGGTTAAAGCCCAATTCTGTATTCACATTAGGCTTAGATTCAATTGAGTTAAAATTTTACACTGACTGCCAGTCAACCTTATCATGAACTTTCATTATGTGCATGTAATTAATTGGGTCCAACGAACAATATCAGTACTGAGTTATAGACTCTTTTCTCCCGACCATATAATTAGAATATAATTACCCACAGGATATCAGAATGATGCAAAACCTTTCCTCTAAATGCACCCTCATTAGGAAACAAGTCTCAATGTACATTTATTCAATCAGTGTAAATTAATTAAAATGTTACTGAAATAAAAGAGGGCAGCAATAAAGAGTATCTGATATCTATTAAGAGACTTATCACTTGAGATCTGCATGAACAGTTTATATTTAATCCCATTTAGCTCAAATAAGAACTTTGCCATGTAACGCTACATACATCCAGTATGCTAGGAAATCTGAGTAAATGAATGAATCACTTTGTGCCATTGTTTTTGAAAAAAGCATAATGCAAAATGCATACAAACATCTTAAAGAATCTGGATAAAATTCCCGAGGCTTTTTTTCATTATTCCCTAAAGAATCCACAAATTTATTAGCATCACATGGAGTATACCTGGTAGACAAAAATCATATTTTTTTGGCCCCGCTCATGGCATGCAGGCCAGGAATTGAACCTGAGCCACAGCAGTGACCTTAGCCACTGCAGTGAAAATGCCAGATCCTTAACCCACTGAGCCACAAGAGACCTCCCAGAAATCATTTTTAACTTGAAGTATTACAGCAATTAACTGTTCATCTCATACCTTTTATTATAAGTCTGACATATTTATTCTTATCTGGCTTAAGAGATGATCATTGGAAAAGCCAAGACTAACCAAAACATTGACTATTTTTTTAAATAGAGAAAATAGCCTCAATTACTTAAGCTAGATCAAGTTATTTCAAGAGCATATTTTCTTTAAGCAGAAGACTCCAATGCATCTAAGAATATATTAAGAGTATGCATAATACATACTATACATTCAGTACTATGCATTCTGAATACCATATACTAGATTATATAAAACATGGAAAAATAATGAATGTAAAGAAGCCATACGACCTATGATTCATGTCCCACAAGCAGATGCTAATTGACATAAAATCATCCTTCCTAAAAGCTGTTTATCTTGGCTTCTTTAATATCTGGCATATTGTCATATGTAATAAAATTTTATTAAATTAGTAAATAAATAATCATACAAAGGAATACTCAACATTATTCAAGAACAATATCAAAAACACTAACAAAAAATTTTAAAGCTATATAGCATCTATGCATAGTAAGATATACAGAGAATTTCAACCTTTTATTATTGCATAATTTCTCAGACATCTATAAGTTTTAGAGGTAGGATTTAAAATTTTGTTCAGGTAATCAAAATTTGGTATTCATACTTACAAATAAATATATAGTGGAAATTTATACTGGAAATTCTGAATGAGCTCTAAAATAAATTAAGCCATCAACAAATTGCTCTTTTTTATATGCTCTTTAGAAGCAAATGCCAACCAATTTATAAATTATTGCTAATTATTGCTTTTATTTTAAGTAATGTAAACTCTATAAAATTATATAATCTTAAATGTCCTGAATGAATGTTCTATTTACAAAATGGTGTAAGGTTTCTTTCAAATATTTGATTAGTCTTGGACGAGACTAAAAACTGAAAGAAATAATGGACCCATTCTTGCTAAGAAGGGAGATTATCACACACAGATTTGCTTTATTTTGAACATAAAATTTTTTTTAGAACTTCAGTAACAAAGACATGGAATAGTTGCTCTCTGAAAATGCTGCAATTTGAGTAACATTAACTAAAATACCACCTTTACTAAAATAATCTCCACAAAAAGAACCAAAAATTTCTAATACAAGATGAACAGTTTTAAAATTGCATTTTGTAGTAAGCGTCAATTTTCATTTTCTGAGATTGAGAATATTTATAATGTTTCACATGGACTACTGTATTATGTAAGCTATGTTTAGAAAATCTGATTTTAAATAAAATTTTATAGCCAGAGGAAAATGTCTATTTTACTCAAAAATTTTTAACTGTTCCTTTAAGCTCTCTACCTGCCATATCATTTTACTTTAAATATTAGGCAATTCACAGTACCATCTATTGGATACTTTATATAACTACAACAACATAACAATAACAGACTTTTAAAAATTCGGTAATAATTATAAAATACTCCAAGTGCCACTCTAGAAATGACATCAGTGCTAATTTGACATTCACTAATACTATCTCATCATCACACAATTTATTTAAAGATGATTTATTAGATTATAACTGAAATTCAGTTATCATGTGTTATCAATGATTTTTTTTAAATAAGCCTTCCTGCCTCTTACATATTCATTTTCATTTGTATTTAATATTTATGTCACATTTGATATATTTTCTTCCAGACTGAGGAAAAAGAGTGATGGCTAATGGGAATAAAGAGTTGGGAATGTTATCCATTAACTCAGTAAATATTTGTAGAGCATCTACTACATCTCAAATTAAATTAGCTGCTGAAGATAAAGAGATAAACTCTATTAGCATGAGGAGAGGAATGATAGTGGTGCTATTCAAAGAATGCAGGGAAGAGCTTAACAAGAAACAGGTTTATTTCAATCCTAGTATGCTGGTTTGGAGGCCTCTGTGGAAGAATCGAGAGGCAATTTCCAACATGAAGCTGAGTACTTGGATCTGGTGAGAGTAAGGGAGAACAAGTTTACATAGATATATTCAAAAGTAGTAGATATAGCTGTGAGATATAGCTGTGAGATTGGATGATATAAATTATACACAGCATAATGACATGAGAATATAATTTAAAAAGGAAACTACACAGATTTAAAAACAGAAAGAAGGAGTTCCCATTGTTGCTCAGCTGTAACAAACACTACTAGTTTCCATGAGGATGCAGGTTCGATCCCTGGCCTTGCTCAGTGGGTTAACGACCCAGCCTTGCTTAGAGCTGGGGTGTAGGTGACAGACACAGGTTGGATCCTGTGTTGCTGTGGCTGTGGTGTAGCCTGCTGCAGTTCTGTTTCGACCCTAGCCTAGTAACCCCCATATGAAGAGCCCTAAAAAAAAAAAAAAAAAGGAAAGAAAGAAAAGAAGAGCACTAGGAATTTATCAATATAAATAGTGTGGCTAGAGAGGTAGAAGAAAACCTAGTAGAAATGCCTCAGGTAAGTGTTACAGAATAAGAGAACAAAGTGTTTCAAATACTGTCAAATGCTACGGGGGATTCAAAAAAGGACATCCTTGGAAAGGGTGGATAGTAAGGCATCTACCTCCAACTGCTCAGTGTGGACAGCTGAGCTCTCCCAGCTCTCCCATTTTCTGTAGAATTATCCTTTGGTCACAGGAGCAGGCTTTCCAGGGAGCACCTCCTATCCTCCTATCTTGGAGGAGGCAGTAGCTAGTGAATGACTGATACAGTTTACAAAATAGCAGCCCTCCACCCCTCTGCTTTAAGAACAGTCCTATGGTGTGATTTTGTCCCAGACTCCAAGGTTCAAGGCTTTCCTTGATGAAAGCCTCCTTCTTCCCTCCCCTGCTTCCTCCCTCCCTTAAAGATTCTTTTAAAAATAAACATTCCTCTTTCTGTACATCACACAGAGCTAAGTCTCTGGTTTATGGTTCATGTCCTTCTCCTTGGGAATCTAACTGAAAAAGAGTGACATTGGATTTTGGATGGATGGCCAGAGTAGTTTTAGATTTATCTTATAGTCAGAAATTAGAATAATGTGGATTGAGGAGGAAGAAGGAAATCTGACACAGTGAATTTACCTTCACCACACTTGCATGTACTTATGGTCACATTAAGAGGCAAAGCCAATATCCATATGCAAATATGGAAAATAACTGCACAGGAGGAAGAACAGCTCTTCCTCTGGTATGGGTTCTTTGACAGACAAACAACTAAGACTATACACGGAGAAATTCAACAGCTGGACTCAAATTACAGCTCAGGTGCTACTTAACATGAACATGTTGGACGACACCTTGTTTGAGTTTTTTCAATTGCAAGCTCACAAATCAGTAGTACATTATTAGACTGTGACAAACACCAAAAGGAGAAAAATGGGGAATTCAAGAGGAGAGGGACAGAAAATGCTAGCATGAAAGAAAGTGGAGGAAAACAGACCTTAGATGATCCTGGATGAAGGATGTTGGAGAACTGGCAACCAAATGAAATAATTTGAGCATTATTTGTGATTAGGATGAAATAGGAGTAATGTCATAGCGAATAGAACACGAGGTGATGAGCTGTATTCCTCCAGAATGTGGGTTTCCTTGGGCAAATAAGGAGGAATTGGTGAAAGCTCTTATGAGTATTAGAAGCAGAATTTAAAATGATAGACTTTATCATCTAGACTGGTTAGCAAGGAGTGGGCATGGAGGTTGCCCGCAGGACTAAATTATCCTTATTCCATATAAAGCAAAATTATAGGGTGAACCAAGGAATAAAGAAAGGGTTGCACAATGCATGAAATTCATTTACGGACATAAAGATATATAAAAATCTATTCTTGTTCAGGTTTCAAGACAAAGTTGAGAACAGACAAGTAATTTTTAATAGTAAAACAGAGGAAAGCATGTATGTAAATACTTCATGATCACCTAAATTCCATCTGGAATCATTAAAATCACAGGTTACCTCTACATGGTGGAATTTGTTCTTAAATATCTAGTGGCAAAGGGACTCATTTTTATTGAACTCAAAATTTAAAAGTTAGAAGAGGAGAATAATATAAAGCATTTATTTCTACAGCAATGAAACTACATCTGGATATTTTCCCTGAACTAACCCAAATCTTCCTTTGGAAGATATAAGTAGAAATACCAGCACAAAGGTTGACATGTATTTGGGAGCTTTTAAGACACAGTTTGGGGCAATTTAGTCTTACCAATGTTTAATGAGAACAATCAGCTTTGTACATCCTTGCCAATACTGATGTATGTGCCCGAAGGGATAGAAAAAGCAAATTTTATTTTTTAGTTTGACATTCTTGGATATTTATAAGCTTTAAAACTATTTTTAGTTATTTGCATTATTTTTACAAAATAGGGTTTTTTGTTGCAATGCTTATGTTTATCTTGATTTGTAAATTTTGGTCTTTACAATTTTCTAAAGAAATTTTTGATGGGTCAATGCTAGCAATCTTTTATTTCTCTCTTTTTAGAAAAGCAGGCAAAAAGGTCTTCTGCAGGCCACAATTAAATCTTTAATCCATGCTTGCTTTACTTTGAAATGGGTATAAAGTAAAATTTATCTTAATTTAGTTTCCCATACGGTCATAAAGTAATCTCAACACCCCAATCTCTACTAGCATTTTTACTAGATTCGACATATGACCTTCATCACACATCACACCATTATATATATATATATAGTTCAACATGTTTTAGACATTTAGATTCTTTGTATCTTCCAGGGTCACTACTACATCATTTTGATCTCTGTAGCTTTAGTAAACGTATTAAGATTTGTTAAAACAGATCTTCCCTTTTTACTCCTTTTTCTCAGAATTTATAGTGTACACATTTATTCTTCTAGGCAAAAAAAAAATGTCAAGCAAAACATACTGCATGGCAACTGCATTAAGTTAATGAGTGAGTTTGAAGAAATGCAGGTTCTTTTTATTTCAACTTCATTTTCAGTGTACTTAGACTTGAGTGAAAACTTTTAATTTTTTGTTTAGGGGTAGCGTAATCTCTTTCCACTTTGCTGCCATTCTTTGCAGTGCAAGAGATTTTCATAATCTTCTCCCTCTAATTACCGATTTAGTTGTTCTCAGTGTTGCTTTTTCCCTCTGCAGATAGTGATATATTTTAACTTCTGCTAAGGCCTTATTTCTTCCTCTATGTATGTTCTTAACCTTCTAGATATTCCTTTTCAATCAGTTATTACATAGTAGATATTTACTTTAGTATTCACGGTCATGTAAAATTGCTAACATCTTCTGCTGTTGCAATGAATCTTCATATATGACATCTAACTACCACGCTTATTTCTTTGTTTCCTTGTTGCAGAATTATTAGTCTTTATTTTGGCATCAGGTAGACTTATTTATGCTAAAATGCACTTTAGCTATAAGCCATCAGTCTGCACTGACAGTTGTTATAAAATAGCAAAATCCAAGGAAACAAATGCTACTATAGCAATTACAGAAATATTTTTTAAGTATAGTCCCATACCAATACAATTTCACGTGGATGAGATAAATCTCCCATCTCAATAATAACAGTAACAAGAAAAAGTGAATGGTTTGTTTTTAAGTTGTGACAATTATCAAACCAATATTTCCTTCCTTTTCCTAAGACTACTAAGAAACTCGGGCAAATTCGCGAACTACTGTGAACATTTCAGGATATTGTGACATGAATTTCTAAGTTTAATTTTGACACAAATTTTATTATGTTTTATATCGCTGCTTACTGTATATCATATAAACTATACAAACTACCTGGAATATTATTGGTAATAAGTTACAGAATAACCATTCACTAATACATACTCTCACATCCTCGCTTTTGAATCAGAGAATATCCTTTGCTTTATCTGAGTTTAATATATTTTAGATTTTGAATATCTTTAGTCCTTCTTTACATAGTGCTCATTTTTGGCTTCATATTTTAGATTCCTTTTCTCTCTTTCTTTCTTTCTTCCTCCCTTCCTTCCTCTCTTTTTCTTTCTTTCCTTTCTTTCTCTCTTTTTCTTTTTTTCTTTTCTTTCTCTCTCTTTCCCTCTCTCTCTTTTTGTCTTTTTAGAGCCACATGGGCAGCATATGGAAATTCCCAGGCTAGGGGTCTAATCGGAGCTGCAGCTGCTGGCCTATACCACAGCCACAGTAACACCAGATCCGAGCTGCGTCTGTGATCTACAATGCAGTTCACAGCAACACCAGATCCTTAACTCAGTGAGTGGGGTCAGGGATTGAATCGCATCCTCATGAATACTAGTTGGGTTCATTACCACTGAGCCACAACGGGAACTCCCATGTCTTAGATTTCTATCAGATTTTCAATTAACTGAACTTCCAATTTATGTCATATCAGACTTCTGTTTTTGATTTTCTGTAAATCATGACAAAACCACTTTGTTTCTTTAAAAAATTATTTTAACTTGCTCTGGGTACAGCAATATTTTAGCTATAAAATGTCACAGAAACTTGTGGGAATATTTTTGTAGCCCTATTAAAAAATAAGCTAAAACTAATATGTTAGAGTCCTAACAATAGAATTCACCATATTCATTGGTAAAAAATATAATAAATTATAGAATATGAACTGTTCTCCTATATTAGACCCTGATTATATGTGCGCATATTCTGTATAATATAGCCTATTTTAGCATAAAGATGGGTTCTTCAGAAACCAATAAAACCAATCTAACTAAGACAATGTAACAGCTAAATGGTTTATCTTTCATGTATAGATGACGGAATCCTGACTTAGTGATCCTGGGTCCTTTTCAGATTTCTTGAATTCTGTCCCTTTAAAACACATGTACATGAAGACTACACCTTATCAAAACAGATCTACACACAGCTTACAGATATTAAAAGCTCTCTAGTACTTAATGTGTTTTTCATTGGACTGTGAATCAGAAAACCACAGGCCAAAAAAATAATAAGAACATTCAGAATTTAATTCTATATACTTAAAAATAAATAAAAAGCAGCTATCCTTTATGAATAATACCATGAAATTGAGTCAGAGTTAGAGTTTCAAAATATGGGCGAAAATGAGATTCCTTCTTGCCTATCATTACTATGATGACAATTATGAATTGATCTATAATGAATATTAATTAAATGAATATTAAGTAATGACATTGATGAAACATTTATTGAGCACTGACAATGTGCTTTGTCCCACTCTTTAGACAAAAAAGAAAAGTGCATAGGCACAAACCCATGATCCATTACATAAAGAATTTTCAAGAAAAAAGAAGACTTCAGCAACTGTGGTAAGGTTAAAGAAGTAGGTGCAAAAGAAGGCTGAAGCAGCTGAAATGATATTAAATAAAACCTGAAGCTCTGTGAGAAAAGTTATATCCTTAGCCAACTGTTCACACCTCTCCACCAGACTCTACACTTCTGGGAGCCCTCTAACTAGTACAGGAAATAAGGTTACAGAGAATTCGAAATCCATGTCTCAGAATCACAGAGAATTCAAATTTCTCCCTTCGTCTTTTAATTAGCTGATATTTAGTACTGAAGTCGTCATTATTAACTGTTGTAAGTTAGGGTAAGTGAAAGATGCAACTGAAACAGCTCATAATACTTAGACTGTGACAAAGAAACACATGCTATACTTCCATTCCCTAACAGGCCCCTGACATTACTGAGGAGTAAACACATGCTCTAAGGAAAGATTTAACATATTCTATGCTATTTAAGACTTACCATATCTACAATGCATAATTTAGGAGAATTCTTATAATTGTGGAAGAGCAAATAAGATCGGAGGAAGAGGAAAAGTTAATATAGACATATGGTTCTTGGAGGGTGCTATACCTAGAGATACAGAGATTGCTGCTTCAGCAACACCACCACTTGGCCAAGTTTGCCGAGTCACAGCAAAGAAGGGGAGAAGTAGAACTGGAACCATTTGAATCAAATCTTAAGACTACGGTTAAAATTTATATTTTCTCAATAATTTTGTTTTCCAATCTAACAAAATGTTATTATTTATCTTGTTGGCATCTATAAAGGTTAATTTAAGGTACTATAGGATATTATAATAAGAGAAAGTATTCTGGGAAAAATACACAACTGGGCCAAAAGAAGCACAATGCTGAATACATTCTTCATTTTATTTCATATCCCTTCAGGTCAATGAATACTACATTTACTATATATTCTGATAATATCATGTCAGTTTCAAAATAAGACAAAAAATCCTGTAAAATTAATTTTTAAAATATTTAAATAATTAATAGCTTATTGTAAAACAAATTTTTATCTTAAGGATGCATGTCGATCATTGCATTCCCGACCAGAAATGTACAGTATACAAAGAACGTAACAACTATGAAATCTGATTCATTTATAAAACAAAATAATACAGCATGGGAAAAAAATGATACTTTGCAGTACTGATTAGAGAGTATCCTGGAGGAGCCAGTCTTTATAAAGTTATTCACTAAGGTATTATTTCAAAGATCAAAATAAGGAATTGAAAACATGTTGAATATAAACACTGTTTCAACTGAATTATATAGCCAGTAAATGAGATACTATACAAGTATTAATAAAGGTTCCATAATATATATACATACTATATATAAACACTGAATGATTAATGATCAGTTTAATGTAAAAATAGGATGTCATATGTCAAGTTTAATCATAAAAATGTCAAAAATTATACATTTAGAAATGAGGCAAACTTTATGGTTCTATATATATAGATAGATAGATAATGGTTCCTATATAACAGTTTTTAAAAAATTTAAATTTTTTTCTCTATATTTGGTTTTCTTTTCATAAATTTTATTGTATTATTTATTTTATTTATTGGTCTTTTTGCCTTTTTTAGGGCCACACTCATGGCATATGGAGGTTTCCACGCTTAGGGCGTGGAATAGGAGCTGTAGCCGCTGGCCTCTGCCACAGCCACAGCAACGTGGGATCTCAGCTGCATCTGCAACCTACACCGCAGCTCACCAGATCTTTAACCCACTGAGCAAGGCTAGGGATTGAACCCGCAACCTCATGGTTCCCAGTCAGATTCAGTAACCACTAAGCCATGATGGGAACTCCTCATAAATTTTATTTAATAAATGCATATTAAATTCACTTGCTGACAACGTAATACTTATAATAACTGTCATATTAGATGACATCAACTGAGTCCTTACTATATAATTGAGATAGTTTCAAGACATTTTCATGAATTCATTTAATTCCATTTCTCAAATGAAATATGTAGGTACAAAATGTTAACTTGTCTTATGTCATGATACCAGTGAAAAAGACAGATTCAAATACAGACAGTATACTGCTAGAAGTAACTAGCTTGAACCAATATATTCTTGTACTTTTAATGTATGGACAATCTGATTGCTCCATGTCCTAGCCTGATAAGTAAAGATGGTGAGGATTTAGTCATTTGTTTATAGGTGATTTACATGTACATAATTTTATTCATATATTTCTTTAGGTCTTTTGCCCTTTTTAGCTTGTTACTGGTCTATAAAAATTATTTTTACATTCTGGACACAAATCATTTGCCATCATTTTGTAACCACTTGAAAGAGGAACAGCTTGCTTACAGATCTAGTATTTATGTTAGAAACTTAAGTTTTTTGTCTGCTATCCTTTCTGGCTAGCACCATCCCATACTTATTTCTGTTTCCTTTCTCCTCAGTTGCCTTCCATACTTCACTCCATTTCCAAAACTTTTCAGTGGGCTCGCTGGAAACTTTGCTTGAAAGAAACAAGCTATCTTTTTTTATTCTAAGTTACTGAAACTTTCCCTATAACACTTTTGAAAAGAGGTGGCTCATTCTCTCAAATATTACTTGTCCCATTACTTTGTTCTTGTTTTAAATGGAATCTCTTGGCTATCCATCAAAATTATCCTTTCTCCAGCCCCAAAGTAGAATCATCTGAGAATTTTGCTCTCTAATAGTTCCCCCTTCTCCCCTTATTCATTACTGTCATGTAGCAACCATTCCATCAAGACCCTGTAGTTATCCCGGGTGGTTTTATGGACAGCATACATAGACCATCCCCAGAGTTCCCTGACCACTTTACATCTAATGAACCTGCTCTGCACACCAGCTGATCCACCCAGATCCACGGCTTCATACTGGACTTCACCATCTCCTGGAACTAATCTAGTCTGAAGTCAAATCAAACCCTAAACTTCTGCTCTCTGCTACAGTCTTCTCTCCTAGTTCTCCAATTTTTCTCCTCTGTTGGCATTTTCTGATATTTGCCTCACAACCTAGTAATTACTCTCTCATATCTCCCCTTCTCAGTGCTTTAAATTTATGGTAATTCACACTGCCAGCAGGATTATCTCTCTAAAACACAAATCTGATCATATAGTCTCCTACTCACATTGGATAAAGCCCAAATTCTTGACAAGAAAGGCCGGGCTTTTCACTATCTCAGATCTTTTCTGTCTCTACAAGCCTCACCTTTATTCATAAGCCTTAGTAGACATTCTGCAGTTTCAAGATCTCACTCTGTGCTCTCTTACTTCTGAGCCTATTCAGATGAAGCTCACTTTACATTTGCAGGCCAAAGCTTGCTTTTTATTCAGGACTCAGCTCAGGCATCACATCCTCAAAAAAGTTCTCATTCACTCTTTGAATTACCCTCAGGATGGATGAAGAGTAACTTCACTAAAGCCTCAATAAGTTAATGTTTTTGATACCATAATGTGTAATCTGCTTTGCCGACTTGTGCAATAAAATCGAAATTACAGTAAATAAGGGAACTGTTCTTATCTGAATTTTTATCTCCAGTGACCTTAATAAAAGTCAATGGAGGAGTTCCCGTCCTGGTGCAGTGGTTAATGAATCCAACTAGGAACCATGAGGTTGCGGGTTCCATCCCTGGCCTTGCTCAGTGGGTTAAGGATCTGGCATTGCTGTGAGCTGTGGTGTAGACACGGTTCGGATCCCGTGTTGCTGTGGCTGTGGTGAAGGCCAGCAGCTACAGCTCCTGTTAGACCCCTAGCCTGGGAACCTCCATATGTCACGGGTGCGGCCCTAGATAAAGGCAAAAAGACAAAAAAAAGGAAAAAGAAATTTCAACCAGAAGTTACAAATCCATAATGAGTTTACATTTTTTATTCTATAACCAATTCCTGATCAAAGGGTCAAAGGCAAGGGATAAAAATCCTCAATAAAATCATATGTCATGTGGTGTTCATTCGTAGTTTCTAGAATGAGCTAGAAATGATATTGATGATCACTTTGCAATAACTGAGTTTGACATTCACTTGCTCTTTTTAGAGAATATTATCATAAGAAACTGAGACAACTGAGATATATTTTTAAGAAGGAACATGTTATTATAAAATAAAAAACAAAATAAAATCATATGATTTGCGAGGACTAATGATTTTCTTTCAATGAAAGATCAAAAACATACTGCAGGTGATGTAGTGTGAAATCACTCCTGGGAACTCAATTAGAGTTCACAAACTGAAAAGCCTCAGAGCCCATCAGTTGAAGCACATTAAGCAATTTTATGTGCTGAACAATTTTATTAATTTGTTTAAAGTGTCAGTATTTAAACAGTTAATGGGTTTAAGAGTCAATGTACTTGTTCCATGATCATAAAGTAAACTTTAATTTCTATCTAACAAGGCAGGGAAAATTTCAAGGCAAAGTGATTTAGACTAATTAACATGTTCAAAATCACAAAGGCTTTAGAGAGCAGATGTACATAGAGACTGAGTAGTCCAAATCCTTGATTTCTAGGGTGTAAGGTGATGTGTGAGGGACTGGGCGACTGGAGTTGTTTCAAGAGCCTCGTTTACCATGCTAGATAGTTTGGCATTCAAATAGGAATCACTAAAAATATTTTAAATATTTACGCCGAAAATTATTTCATTGTATTTTTGAAAGTGGATCCATGAAGCTGTGTGGAGGGTGCATAGGAAAGACAGAATTCAACGATAATGCTCCTAGCACTAGGGCAATTCTGAAGAACAACTTGGGAGTGGCATATGAGACAGCTACGGTTGGGTAGAAGAAAAGAAAATTAATAAGAGCATCAGAATAGGCTGCCTAATGTGATACTGAACGATGAGATATCAATGATAATTATTAGGTTTCTGGCTTAGAAAATTTGGAAAATGAAGGTTCTAGTCACTGAAGAAAGACATAGAGGCCAATATTGGAATCTGGTGAAGGGGAAGAAAGGATGATCTGAGTGTACAAGCTCTGGGTTCCCATCCCAGATTGTCACTTCATAACCATGTGACATGCGTAACTGAACCTCTGTGTTTACTAGGTTCTTCATATGTATAATGGGGATAGTTACAATATTTATCTTATGGTGTCACTGTGATGATTAAATTAATTCACACTTGTCATTACCAATAACAGCAACCCCTTAATATTGTCAATTGTTACGACATTCATTCTTGTAACTTGACACCAACAACCCTGATTCCAACAAACTTTGATTCTACTGTAATCAAAATGTATTACTGTAATCACTATAATCAATGATCCACAATGTATTTTTCCTAACATCCCTACTGTACTTCACTCTTCATGTCTTACTTCCCTTGTTACCCAGCTTAAATTCCATGGTCAATTCCTATAATCTCTCCCTCGTACACTCTCAACTCCTCTGCTTCTCTGCCTTCATCGTACTGGGCAAAACACAATCTCAGTGCTGGCTCGTGTCTAATTTACTCCTACAGCTAGAAAGTAAATGGAGAAGTTTAACAAGATGTGACCCATCCAAGCTTACAAATTATTTTCTAAACTCATGATTATTAACAAGAGACAACTCATTATCCCCTGGCAGTCACATGGTATTTCTCTGATCCTCGTAGCTCTCACTCTCTAGGTATTGTTTTGTAACTTCTCCCCGATCCTCAAGATTTTCATAGTATCCTTGCTCTTAGAAATGACACAGCTTCCTACCTCTGTAAGAAATTCTAAGTGTCATACCTTTTTTTTTTCCCCATTGGTTCCCCCTCAACTCACAAGTTACACTGTTCTTTTAAAAACATCAGTCACATCATTCTCTTTTCTGGTTCAAACAATCTTATGGCTTCCAACTTCATTCACAATAAAAGCCCAAGTTAGAATTGCCTAAATTGTCCTACACATTTGAAAATCTTAAAACATCTTTGACCTTCTCTACTAGTATTCCTCCTGCAGAATAAGATGCAGCCACTAATTTCCTTGATGTCCTTTGGATATGTCAAGCTTCTCCTGCCTCTGAATCTTCTCTTGTCCTTCTTTGGTGACTCCTCTGTCCACAGAGCTTGGTCACCAGATAGATATGTGGGTGACTCCCTCACACCCCTCAACTCTTCATTCAACTAAACTTTAATAAACTTTCTTGATTCAACTATTCCTTGGTAAATTCTTCACTATTTCTAATTGCAGTTCCAGCATTTATTCTCTTCCTGCTTTAATTTTGTCCTTTAAGTTTTAAATACCACCAGTGTATTATTAAAACCAGGTACTAAATAACTTACTTATTTCTTTGATTATTGCCTATTTCACCTCAATGGAGTAAAAACTTTATGAAGGTAAAGATATATAACTTGTTTTTGTAGTGTTTTTCCTTCTACTGTTAATAATATAGGGCACATGCTGGACATTCAATAAATATTTTTGAATGATTAATTAGCATAGCCACTGGTATGTATGTGTTCAATAAGAATTATTATTATTAATACATAATAATAGCAATAATAACAACAACATACTGAGCATGTAAAATGACATGGAATCTCCAGATTGCAGCTTTATAGTTTAAAGATTCAGATGAGGAGGAACTTAATATAAGTTAATGCAATAATAAACTAAAGTGAATAACAAGATCCCACTTGGAAGAAGAGTGGAAAGCTACAGCATGTAAGGGTAGGGCCTAGAGATGAGCCAATATGGGGAAGATTTAAGTCTTCAAAACTAGGAAAGATATTAAAAGGGAGCATCCAGAGAAACAGAAGAAGCAGCAGGAGTGTGGTATGGTGGGTGTCAACGAAAGGTAGACATGTGTGAAGGATGAGGTGGTTAACAGTGCTGAATACTTCAGAGTAGAGAGTGCCAAGGAAATGATAACATAGCAAATGTTGAGATACAAATCATGATTAAAACTGTAGGAAGATTTAATGAGTGAAAATAAATCTTCAGAATCAAAAGTGTCTGGAAAAGCAACGAAAGAGTTTGCAAGATTGTTAGCGACAAGAATATTCATTTATCACATGTTCTTTACCTGTGATTCTCTCAAAGAAAGAAAGAATGGAATAATAAAAGAATCCATCTCATGTTTGACCTTGTACGACCAGAGGTTGACATAAGTTTGCCAAAGTAGTCTCCTGGCTCACTGAACTGAATAGGGTTTGACCCAGATAGCTGGGTAATAGAATGACATGACAGATTTTATCTTAGAGTTAAAATGTAAGATCAAGGATGAATCTAAACTTGTGATCACTATAATTTTTAAAAAGAATGCAAATGTATAAAAATTCCACAAGTTCTTTCTCTTTAGGAAAATCATACAAAAGAATCAAAAAACACTGAAATTCATCTAAAATATAAGGTATTTTAAAATGACTCATTATTTTTAATCTTATTTACTACAGGATGTCTAATAAATCTTACACACAGAAAGGAAATTTAGAATTAGTAATTGCTAGCCTCAGCAATATGGAGGTTTTTTCTTCTTTATATTTGTAGTTTGAGAAAATAGTTCTTAATTTTTCTTAAATAAAGGCATTTAAATACAACCAGTATTTTACAGATAATTACAAAATGAATCATAAGTGGGTGCAAATTGAGTAATTTGATTAATTTCTAAGTTGACCTTTAGAAAAGTATTTATCTAACATTTCTTAGTTGTTGTATTTTTATTATATCAAACTGAAGTTCCAGCTAGTTAATTTCCACGTTGTTGTTAAAAAAATGAGAAATGCATTATGGATATAAAATAGTTTGTTTTATAAAATAACTGTTTCACTTTAGAAACAATTTGGATTTTGAAATGTTAATATGAATATTATCTTTGAATATCTGCTATTCCGATCAAGATTTGTTCTTTTCAGGTTACTTATGCATTTGTAACATATATTTATTGATTCAAGTGATTATTTTGCAGTCAGTTAAATCCGTTAGTCACCAATAAAAGATAAAATACAACTAATGGCAGTGCATAGCTTTCTGTCCTCGTTTTAAATAGCCTCTGACTTAGGTGAGAGACCTCCCTATTGCAGATATATAATTTGCATCTCCAGCAAATTGCCAATAAGAATAACTTCATTATTCTGGGAAGTTAGATCTATAAAACATGTAAAATGTAGAAGTGTTCTGTCTATGCAATTTCTGGTAAGCACAGCATGACTCAATGATAAAACCTGAGTCAGCTTTAGTCAGAGCATACCTTACTAAGACTTTTATCGCACCATGAAGGGAGAGGAAATATAGTGGGCAAAGGGGTTTTCTCTGAAGGAAGCAGATTTTTTTTTTTTTTTTAGATCTACAGAGTTCTGCCTTCATCAATGGAAAATGCTCTCTGGAAGCATCTAGTGGTAGAGCGTACCAGTGAGTCTTAGAAACCCCCAGTTATAGCAGAATGATGAGAAGGAAAAACTCACCAGTACCACTGGACAGATCGTTGTGGGTGGTAAAATATGGTCCTTCAGAGGTCCGCAGTCACACTCAGGTTTTAGATGAGAAGCACATTTATTATGCAGCTAGGGAAGGAGAAAGAAGACACTATCAAATTCTGCATGACAACAGCAAACATGGAGCAGATTATATTTCAACTGAGACACAGCAAAAACATTACAAGTATTACAAGAACAAACAAATAGAATCATAAAGGGATTTCCATTACATTTGCCTTTATACATTCTACCTTAAATAAACTGTTTAGCAACTTCCGTGACCAGCCTATATATATCTTACAATTCTCAGGAATGTTTATATTAAAAATGTACTTTAGATTTCCCACCAAAAAGCCTGATTTCTTTCACAAACACACATTACTGTCCATTACAACGCTTCCTTTGCTTATCTGTTGGCATAATTTTGAAACCACTATGCACTGTGGATGCTTTTTTTTTTTTTTTGACCCTCCTGTTTTCTCAAAGTCATTCCAAAGTGCACAGCTCAGTATGGGGCATAATTGATCCCATCATTAGTTTTAACTTTCTAATTCAATATGTAAATGTAACCAGAGATTCATCTCAGTAGGAACAGGATATAAATATAAGAAGATGATTATGATGATAAAAATTTATCTTTATATTGTATTTACCAGCTCTTCACTGAGTGTATAATCATACAACATGTTATTTACTTTTCAACATATATGAACCTATACCGATATTTTTTATCAGTCTTGGTCACAAGTTTAAATTAAGGTGTTATAGTGCACTAAATAGTAATTTTTTTAAAAAAATTGAAGTGATAGAACTTATTGGAGCCATACAGAATAGCAGTTGTTTAAAGGCATCTAGGGAGGTCTCTGTCTCCTACTCTTTGTCAATTTAATATGAAATATTCATATTTTAGAACAATTATTCATGTTAATAAAATAACATGTCTTGTTCCAAGCCAAAAATGAGCTGCTTCATTTTTTAGCTGTGAATCAAAGGCTACCCTGTTTAAGTCAAGGTTACATTTATTAAGTTCCTAAGTTCCATAGCAAACCTGTATTTGTAATAGTTAATTAACAACCAAGCAGAGGGGTTTAATGAATGCTGACCTGCTGCTGGTGACAGTAGATCACTACTACTGAAGGGCTGTTTCTATTGTCCTTGAAGCTAAGACCTCTATCATGTTAACATCTCGGCTTAAAGTTAAGGCTACCTATACTGTAATTAACACACACTAGACCACATTACAGAAAATGAAAGTACCTTTAACATTCATCCATAATTAGCAATTCTGTTTCACAGTGTCACGTAAACTCCTTACAAAAAAAGGGGTTTAATACTATCAAGCATTGCTGATCTTTGTTAAGAGGTGAGAAGAACTGAAGACAAAGAAGCAATTGAAGCTATATGCAAAATAGAACTAAACTCTGATTTGGCAAATGAGATGTACGGTTTCCTCAGAATAAAATTAGTGACTGGTTTAAATATATGATTGATTTATTAGATTTAGTCAATTTTCTTAGAATAAGTCTGGAATTTTGGATTTAGCCTTAAGGATTACAACGTGTTGTAGGTTAAATCTAATCTTTCACCAAATGAAGTCCTAACTCTTGGTACCTGTGAATGTGAACTTATTTGGAAATAAGATCTTTGCAGATGTATTCAAGTTCAGAGGAAGTTATACCGAATTAGGTTGGGCCCTCATCCAATGACTTGGTCCTTTTAAGAACAAGAGAAACCTGGATGTAAAGAGACAAGCATGGAGGGAAGAAGGCCATGTGACCACAGAGGCAGAGAACTGGTGACACAGCTGTGGGTCAAGGAACACCAAGAACGGAAGGCCACCACCAGAATCAGGAGAAGGCAAAAGAGGAGTCTTGCCTACAGGCGTCAGAGGGAGCATAGCCCTGCTGACAACTTCATCTCAGGTATCTAGCCTCCGGAATTATGAAAGAATATATTGCTGTTCTCATTTTGTTGTTATTTTGTTATGGCAGCTCTAGAAACAAATATATTCACCACTATGAAACCTGAACCAAAACCGAAAACAGGCTCTGAGTCTTAAGGCTCTTTCGTACTGTAGTGTCACAGAAAAACACCTTTGCTTTTTGATCCTGTACAACCTGTTTTAAACTGACAATGCAAGACTCTAAGAAGCCTCTACAAATAGCAAGATTTGAGACAAAAATTCTCTGTGTACAGAGTGAGAAAGCACTGATTTGCCCCCTTGACTGGACTTTGTGAAGCTTTACATGTGACTCTCAAGGACAGAAGGGCTGGGTACTCTGAGTTTCTTGCCAGCTCTGAAAACAGACACAGAAGAGGACTCAGCCTTCTCCATGCTTCCATGCAACTGATTTCTAACAATCTGCAACTGATAGATTAATGGATGCTGACCTCTCTACATAGTAATATAGGGCTATCAAGTGTAAGAAAAGATAACAAAAATAAAATTAATTTAACCGTTGCTTTTGACAATGTAGGTTAATTTCCCAATCAAAAAGAAGGAACTGAGAACTCAGATAGAACCACAGTTGATAAGCTGAACAGAATTTGTGTGTAAGAGGTCATTCTTTACACTGGGGTTTGAAGGGTTCATAGTAAAAGTACTGGCAAATGGTCCTACGAAATATTGTTCTCTGCAGCATGGAACTGTCCAGTTTGACTGACACGTGACCTATATCCCCAAGTTTTGTCTGGGTAGCTGGAAGGCAGAGTCTTTGCAGGAATTTAGGCAGGCAGCAGGGTCAATAAGAAAGTCAGTGTCCCTAATGTCACCAGTGAAACAGGGAGATGCAGTACAAGAATATTCTCCTCTCCAAGAAGTGTGTATTAACTAATCACAAGGATACCTTAAACTTTTATTAACAATGGAATCTGGCAGCTGCTAAATATATTCAGGTGACCATCAACATCATGACACTGTTTGTAGCTAGAAATGTTGAAGCTGAGGACACCATGTTGGAAAATACTGGTCATCACAAAATTTTGAATACCAAGTCTAGTTAATTGACTGTATTGCTCAGAGACATTCTTTGAGCACAAAACATAACACATGAAAGCCAATGAGAAAATGCTTATAGTTCCCAGGATTATTTAATCAGGATTGAAAAGGAACATCATTTTTGCTGTAAAACTAAAACTTCTGTGAAAAATAAAGTCTTAAAAAAGAGCAAATATCCACAAAATAGAAACCTTATAATAGAATTTAAAAGCTATTTCACCCTAAAACTATCTTAGATTACAAGTAATGTTCTATTTCTTGATCAGGTACTAGATACACAGGGTGTTCATTTGTGCAAAATTCATTGAGTTCTATGCTTAAGGTATTTATACTTTTCTGCATTTACATTATTTTTCTATAAGACTGAAAAAAGGAAAAAAAGTGAATATAATCAACAATAAAAACAAGGTGCCTAAACTTGTCACCATGACATTTTATAGAAAAAGAGAGCTGAGTTATTCTAGATCAGTAAGATACTAAAGTCTGACAATTTTCTTAAAGTTAACCCAGATTCCCAAATCAATAAAACACAAAGAACCTCATCAGGAAAAGAAATAAACTAGGTTATTGATGAATCTTCTTTCTTAATGAAATGGCCAATGGAGCCCCAGAGGAAAGAAATTATCTTTTTAAAAATGTTTTTATTTTTGTTCACAGTTATCTTTGCATTTTTACAGAATAAGGCATGGAAATCCTCAGGTCATTATTTTATTATATGTACAGAAACTTCCACTCACATTAAGAGAATCAGTTCTATATCTAGGAAATTCATGAAACATGAACCAGCTATTCCTGGAAGGGAATTAAACACTTGGAAATAATTTCAGAGTTTATGACAATTTCCAATAGCACTTAATTTAGAGCCAGATCTATGTTTATTGAAAAAACTGTCTCAATTTAGGAGGAAAAAGGAAAATGTGTGAATAAGACTGCGTGTGTGTTTATGGGATGGAGTTGAGAAAAGAGTGAGAGTATTGTACTGAGAAGAAAACAGTGGAGTCTAAGTCAAAAGGAAGAAAAACAGAAAATAAAATTTCCTAAGAATTTGGAGAAAAAAGAAATATAAGTAATTTTACTAGAGAAAAATGAAGTGACTTCACTTAGAAGAACATTTGATGGCTTATACACGGGCTTTTGTCTCTAACCTGTTTGCTGTGTCAAGGTGCTGCTTTAGTGCTGGCATTTGCTAAATAATAACATTTCTATTGTAAAGGCACTGGAAACCTTGAAACATTATTGTTACAAGCTTACTATTTCAATAAAAGTAGTAGCCCTAAGTAAAAAGTAAATGACACCAAAAGTAAATAGTTCATAGCCATCACATAGGCTTCCTTTTGCCAAACTCAAATGGAATGTATCATCCTCTCAGCCTTGTGAGTCCTGCATGACCAGGGACACTTTACCATAACTAGGAGCCAATGACAGCATGTTTTAAGTAGAATGTCAAGAAAATACATTTGAGGAAGATATGAACAGGTATAAACAATGGGATCTAAACGATCAAATAATACAAATAAGAAAGGGAAGAGAGACACAATGAGGACATTTAGCACGGCTGATCGAATTATAAAGCACAGGGAAATGGTTGCTTAAATGTTAGAAGGTAGTTAACACTGTTATCATGTAGGATTTTTGTTTTTAATTTTAGGATTGCAAAAGGAGACAAAACTCAGTTATAAGAGCCTAACTTTATAAAATAACAAAATAGTATAATATTAAGAAGCTACAAGTCTGACCAATAAAGAAGTGTTAAACCGTCTTGGTTTTTTAATATATTTAAGTATTTGTGTACACTTCCTTGCATATCTCATGTTGATTTGAGTACCACATGATGATTTTTTAAAAAAATAGAATTTAAATCATGCATTTAAAGTTCACTGTTTAACAGTAAGAATAATAGTGTAGCAGTCGTTAAAGTGAAATTATTGAGGACCTCCTTTAAACTCAGCACTCCATCAAGAATTTAGGGTGAATAGAGAAAATATGTGTGTTGCACACTGCAGTCTAGCAGCACAGAACACGTTAGCATGTAGACATGAAACTGCCGGACAGCATTTCAGTCTTTCCTTTGGTATGGAATAAAAGTCTAAAAAGTATTCCAAAAAAGGAAATATCAGTGTCAAGGAAAATAGGAAGCTCAATTTGCTTCTGTAGGTGTAGTGAGTTTAAGGTGGGTGCATTTGGGGCAGTGATAGAGTGAGCAAAATAACAGCAGGGAAGCGTGGCTTTCCCAAAGACTTGACAACAGACATGCACAACCACAGCAGGGGCTGGGCATAGAGGGGACTATTACATATGTCATGTGCTTGGGCTTGGGTCTGATATTTGATGAACTGAAAAACAGGTCGAGGAAGGAAGAGGTGAGGTCTGCATTCTTTATCACAGAACTATTATAGGCTGGTGAAGGTGGCATATGATAGCACATAGTATTTTCAGAAGATGATTCTGGAGGTGGTTTGCAGCCTGCCTTATAGGAAAAGTACCTTCTGTTAGGGAGATAAGCCAAGAGTTCTGACTCTAATCTAGTTGAGAGGTGCTAAGAGCTTGCACTTGGGCTGTGAATGGTGAAGACAAAAACTCAAATCTGAGAGTGATATTTTAAGGAGGAAATTTAAAGGCTCAGTGATAGGCTGAATATATGAGACAGAGGTGAAAGACTAGGATAAAGGAAATCGACTTCCAACTCTATTTCCAGTGATTACAAGCATGATGACACCATGTTTGATGGAAGAGAGCTGGAATAGCAATTCTGTGTGAACACAAATAAATCAGCTTCGTCTAGGATTTAGTGATATACAGGACCCCATAGTTCTGGATGATTTTAGAACATGCTTAGACTGGACAACTATGGATCCTTCCAGAAGTAAGAGAGAAAGATGACATGACTAATATTCATGAAACACTCTCTGTGATTAAGATGTTGGATTTTGTGTCCTCATGTGATATTTTACCTAGTTTTCAAATACGATAAAAATTGACAGTCACTAAGCACTATTATACAGCCCTAAGCACGTTTATACAGATTTTTAGAATTAATTTAATTCGTATAAAAATCTTGCAAGATAGGTATTAAGTCCATTTTACAAATTAGGAAACTAGCCAAAGCTTTTGATATATCTGGCCCAAGACTGAACAACTACTCTCTTAGTTGTTGAACAGAGACATTCTGGAGAAACTGAAAAGTCTAACTTATAAGACTCAAGCCATTTCCAGAAGTTTTATATATAAAGCAGTGATGGCATTGGGAAAACTACTGATGAAGCCAGGTTTCATTCTCTTTATTTCTCTCTGCAATCTATTCCTCATGAACGCCATTCAGATAGGCCTTCCCAAAGCTCAACTTTGATGGTGCTGGGTCACATCACTTTGGCAACTTTTGCTAGCTTTTTGGTATATTATTATTATTTTTCTGGTCTTTTTAGGGCTGCATCTGCGCCATATGGAGGTTCTCAGTCTAGAGGTCAAATTGGAGCTGTAGCTGCTGGCCTGCACCACAGCCATAACAACACAGGATTCAAGGTGCATCTGCGACCTACAACACAGCTCATGGCAATGCCAGAGCCTTAACCCACTGAGTGAGACCAGGGATCAAATCAGCATCCTCACAGATGTTAGTCAGGTTCATTAACCACTGAGCCATGACAGGAACTCTGCTTTTTCTTATATTAATAGCACTTTATGGGAAGCATAAAGACTTAAGAAAGTAGATTCAAGTGGAAAGGCAATCTGTAGGATAGGTTAGGGTCAGTCAAGAGCAGATTAACTCTTTACTAAAATTTCCATACAATGGTTTAAGAAGAAAGTACAGATTATACTAAACACATAAATATTCTGAGGCAAATATATTCTGGGCTTTACTGGTTGTGCCCATGGCACGCCGATGTTCCCAGGCCACGGACTGAACCCACTCCACAGCAGTAACCAGAACCTCGGCAGTGACAGAGCCAAATCCTTACCCCACTCCACCACCAGTGAACTACCTAAATATATTGTTTCACCTAGGCACAAAATCAATAAATTAATAAACGTATTCTCAGAACTGACCAATTTAAAAATCCTAAAGTACACAGAGGCTAAAGTTGCTTTATAGAAGGTTATCTATATTCTTCTGGATAGATGAGAACTTTTTAAAAAAATTCAATCTTGTTTCATGAACCAAATACCTACAGGGCCCCTGGAGATAATGGTTTACAGCAAATGAGGCTGAAGATACCCAGAAGCCTCAGGTCTTGAGCGAGCTTAGTAAGAGGGCAATGTTTTTCCCCTGATTCTGCTTTAAACCCTTCATTGCTCCCTGGTTAGCCTGTATCCTAAGTAGAACTCAGGATTTAAAGACATTTAATAGTGTTCATTGTACTTTGCCTTAGAGTCATTTCATGTATACATTGATCTTTTGTTAAGAATGAGATGTTAGGGACATGTTGCCTAAATTGAATTGAATATGAAATCTTTAGATTTTAAAAAGCATGGTTTATTCAGAGGTAGTTTGCCTACAAAAGGAAGAGCCTAATTTCTTATAAAACTAGGACCAGGATCAAGACCAAATATAAATGTATAACTGGAGAGTGCTTCGACTAGAAATGTAGATTTTGGAGTCACAGATGAGAGGAACCACTAAAACAAAAGAAAGAAAACAAAAAAACAAAGTGAAATACGGAAGACAAACATTTCGAGACACCTTGAGTATCAATAAGAGACCATCAACAATGGTAACCTTGAGGAGAGTGGTCCCCATAGAACAAAAAGGGCAGATGATATACTTCATAGAGATTAAAAGGGGAAAGGAGGAGAGGTGTCAAATAAAGAAACTTTAAATCACTAAAAACTTTTGTATTAGGAAAGGTAGCAATACATATTTTAGAGTGTTCTAATTCTAAATATATTTTTTCATGAAATAAAAAATGAAAGAAAAATAAAGTCTAAAATATTGCACTGTAAATATATGAAGAGTGGGAACATAACTTGAAAAACAAAGAAGAAATAAATTCTGATATTCTCTAATTTCAGTTTAAGGATATAAGTAATGAAAGATGCACTTTGAGGGAAAAATAAAATGACCAGTCTCCTGTAAGAATCTGAAACAAAAATTAAATTTTTTTATAGATGCTCAGCAAGAAAGAAAGACAGGGAGTTCCCGTCGTGGTTCAGTGGTTAACGAATCTGACTAAGAACCATGAGGTTGTGGGTTCGATCCCTGGCCTCGCTCAGTGGGTTAAGGATCCGGCGTTGCCGTGAGCTGTGGTGTAGGTTGCAGACACGGCTCGGATCCCGCGTTGCTGTGGCTGTGGCGAAGGCCAGCGGCTACAGCTCCTGTTAGACCCCTAGCCTGGGAACCTCCATATGCCGCACTGTGGCCCTAGATAAGGCAAAAAGACCAAAAAAAAAGGAAAGAAAGACAGCATTTTTTAGTGAGCACAATTTTTTTTTGAAAAATGAAATAGCTGTGGTCTTCCTAAAACTAACTCAATATGTTTAAGTAATTCTTACATGTAATTTAAATCATTGTTAGACGTTTTATTATAATAACTAAGCACTTCAAAAAATAAAACTGTCTTTCATAATTGAAGAAATTTTGAATGTAAATATAACTTAACAGCATAATAACTGAAAATGATTGAGAAAAATGTGTTCATTTTTAAAAAAGTACTTAATTGTACTTTTGAAATGCAAGTCAGTTTGTTTTTCTCATTATTCTGTACGTAGGTGTGTGTGTGCTTAAGAAACATTTTTAAATGGTGTGTGTGTTGGGAAGGGTTTTTGAAGGGTATTGCAGAGAAACTTGTTTGCTTAACTGAAACAGTGCTCCCTACTGTTTCATTCCCACAAAAGCAAGAACAATTTGTCCTCTAACAAGATGACTCATATACTAGCTGTAAAAAGAAAACAAAACCAATGGTGGAAAAAATGCAGTCTCATAAATGTTTTTGCACTAAACTAT
The DNA here is from genome assembly GCA_004024745.2 of Catagonus wagneri. NCBI lineage: Eukaryota > Metazoa > Chordata > Mammalia > Artiodactyla > Tayassuidae > Catagonus > Catagonus wagneri. Next base: position 19,313,226 of record PVHT020000173.1, on the reverse strand, counting down.
AAAAAAAAGGTCTGCTCCTAAAAAAGGACATTTTCATTAATGTCCAGAAATAAAACATGAAATATGAAACACCACAGGTATCTTCTAACTACTGCATTTATTCCAGAATTGGTTTGAAGCAGCCTTGACAATGATGCAAGCCAGGTGGAGGGCTGAAGTTTCCTGGGAAAGACCTAGTGACCTCCTCTTTCTCCACTGTCAGTGCTGTTAATGACTAGTGTTTACACCCACATCTCTTATCCCTCAGTTGCTGATTTAACTAAAGACGCAAGGTAATGGCATGGTGTACATACAGAAGGGTCAAGTGAGTTCTCAGAAGGATCAAGAACTAAAATATGTACTCCTTGCATCTCGACCTCGCTATGTGGTCACTGATAATTTACTTAAGTTTTCTTGGTCTTTGTGTCTTCACTAAAAAATTAAGTCTTTGGATTACATTAGTCATTGTTCTACCTTTTTTTTTAAGCCCATAGATCCTGTGATTAAAATAAATTTACAACATGTAAAAGAGAAAATTCTGCCAAAACGCTGTTGCAGAGCAGAGCGATACCTGAGTTCCAGCCATTCAGTAGCCCAGGCTCACTGCCCACCCACAGTCACGGTACCTGGTTACCGTCCTGTCAGTCCCTAGAATTCCACAGAGCAGAGTTAGAAAACCTTGTGACACTATTATCTCTAAGGCTGTCATTAGCTTTAAAGTTCTGGATTCTCTGAGGTCTAATCTGACTCTGACCCTTATTCCCTTGGGAGCCACCTATGAAATAAGAAGCCACCAGGATTTCATGCTAACTTGGACGTAGTCAACAAGTCAGAATGACCTTCCAGGGCAGGACTCTCAGAGAACCTGGGATACGCTTTAGTCATAGTCATGGTGAGCGAATGCTGGGGACTTACTCTCCCATGTTACTCACTGTGATCTGACACCAAACACAATGCAGTCCTGTCAGGCCCTGGTAACATTTAACGGTTTTGTGGCACTTATCACACTTCGCTGGGCAATTGCCTTCAACCCAGTAATGATGCATCACCTGGAACAGAACACGAGTGCCGTGATAAGAGGAGGCATCCATAAACGCCACCCTCGAAAAGCAAGCAGGGCCACACACTTACGTCAGTGTTCTTCTTGGACTTCACGTAAGTCTTAATGCAAGAAGGAGGCGCTCTGGACACGCAGCGCTCATGAACTGTGTACTTGCAAACTGAAAGGAAACATGTATACAAATTCAGAGCTAATCCTGGTGCTTGACTGCAATTTTATAGAGAAAGGATGACATTAACAGGACCTCGTTTCATAACCACTGCTCCCTAATCAATCCAATCAGCCACATCACGGAGAAGTCCAAGCCGACTGTTTTTACCATGGAATACAAAAGGCCAATTAGTACAGGAAATATTATGCATGTGAAAAACCAAGACTCCTCTATCATGGCATAGCAGGAAATGCTTAATTAAATCAGGCCTCACTCAAATTTTTCACAACAATTCCCAGATGACAAAAATATTAAAGACAAATTGATGACTGCCAAATGGCTCGGTGTCATTTGCTAGAAGGAAGAGATCTATATTTTACAAAGTATAGGCATGAGAGCAGCTGGCAGGCATGGGAATAAAAGCCCCTGAGTTTATGCTATTTTGTCTATTGATTTATCTAAACGTTAAATGGCTGATTAGTCTATTTCCAGAGAATAGATTTCATCATACATGCCAGGCCTTCAGTTAGAGTTCATCCCTCATTGCCATTGTGGCACTATTTGTCCAAAAATCACTTTTGCTGGGTAGCACCTTTGCAAGATTTTATACGTATATGCAAACATGTATATATACACGTCCACAAGTTTGTGTGTGTGTATATAAAATGTGACACAAAACCAACACATACATCTAGTTAGGAATCTTCAAATTAATTCATGGCTTGATTCTAAATATAACTTAGGGTCATATACAGACACTCTTTAATAAAATACTGGTTCTAAATTAAGGGTTCTAAATGCATAGGTATATAGAATCAGAATTAAATAAAAAACAACCTGGTAACTCTCTCAGTAAAACAAGCAAAAATTAACCACTGCATGAAATTAGAATGAAAACAATACTAAGTCTACATAATATTTACCCAGTAAAACTCTTTGCAAATATCCACATCTGTGATTTCCTTTGGTGACATGGAAAAAGAAAACATATACTTTCTCCTCTCCCCTTCTCTATAGTGGCAATAATGTTGAGTACTATATTAGCCACACCAATCAGTTAAAATTTCTCACTCTTGTATCGTACCACCTACATTATTTCAGAATTACCATTTTGTTTCTTAAGCTACCACCAATAGAATGTACCATGAAAAATTCTTTTCAATAAAAATAATAAAACTTTGAAAGCAAAATACTTCTTTTGTATATGAAGAATATTCTCAGGTAAACAGCCTTTTAAATGTGGTCACCAGAAATTGCCCTCTAAAGTGACACAAAGTTATTTTATATAAACAAAATAAAGATTGCAAAGATAAAGGTACTGAATTGAAAATAACTGCCACATTACAATTCATGAACTGTCAGTACTTTGGGTCCCCATATCCATTAACCTTATATGAAGCTTTTCTTCATGACAGAAATAAAAAACCATGCACCTGAGGTGTAAGATGAGTTTGTATTCCTTGTGCTTTCTTAATCTGAATGAAAACTGATAATCAGTTAACTGAAGTATTTTAAAAAGACTTTAAAGCAATTAGCTCTTTATAGGAAGACAATGTGAATAAAGTGACTAACTTGGGGGCGGGGGGGCAAATATGAGTGAGATATAAATATAAGAGACCAGGGAATATTTTCATAACAATCCCAAAAGAAATGGGAATCATGAATATATTAAACTACAATGGAAAGAACATGGCTAATGAATTAGAAAATGTCTTTAATTCTTTTCTAAAGAGAAGGTTTCCCAAAACTGAACAAAGTTCCGAACAGAGTGACCTAGACAACTACGGTCAGGAAACATAGATCACAGTTACAGGAAGGGTCAGGAAATGTCTTAACTCCATCACCAAATGGAACCATTCCATGAAATCAGATGTGATAACGTCCCAGCAAAGCAAACATACTCACAGGAGCAGCAGAGGCCCTGCTTGCCCACACCGATCAGCATGTTCAGGCAAAGATTGCAGTAGGCAGGTTTGTTAAAGTGCTTGAGTCGCCACACATGCTGTCCGTCATCCTTCACATTCTGCACGGGATGTAAGAGAAACAGATTTCACTTAATGAAATAAACAGTGAGATATGCAAGTGCCAATAAAATTCAGAGCTGGACTGAAGCATTTGAAGACAATCTGTTATTTCATCCGTGACTTTCTCCAAGATCGCCACAGAGTCTAGAAAAACACATGTGCTCCAGTGGAATGAGATCCTGCTAATGCATCTCGGATGCTATAGCAACCCACAAATTTTGTCTACTGTTAACAGTTCGACGGCACGTCCCAAACCATCATAATGACTTGCCAAACTCTGGATTGCTAAGAAGAGAGGTATGTCTGCCTCACCTTTGCATACTTTATCTTTAGCACAGTTCCATAAGCAAATAAATGAATAAAGAAAGAGAAAATACTCTTGAGTGGAAGATTCTGAGGCATGAAACCTGGATAGAATATGTTAAATCCTCATTTAATAATAGAAATATGCAAATTCCATGATGGTGTCTGGGTCTTAAAAAGAGTTGGGAGGTTGGATGTGATAGGAAGGACTAACATTTAGAAGTCACTTATTGAGGATATTCTAAGACTTTAGGTGGGGGATTCCTTCTACATTAATCATTTACATTAATGTATTTTTTGTATGTCTCAAATAGCAAAATTTTTAGAAAGGTTTTTTAAGGCTCTAATTACGTTATTACTTCTTTCTCTTTTACAAAATATGAATAATTTTATTCTCATGGAAAGATGTTAAAAATATTAAAGCTGTGTTATTGTATTTATTTATAACAATCATTACAGTTGTCTGCCACAATAAAACCTTGAGAGCAATTAATTCACATTTTAGCAAAACAACTGTAACTACCACTTACTCTTTTAAGCAAAACTCTATATGTCATAATAACTACTCTCTATCAGGAAATTAAGTACATCTGCATTGTTCAAGATTAAAGAAAAATTAAGTAATATCACACAAATCTCCTAAATTCTTCACAAGGAGGTCAAGATATTAAATGAAGTTATATATGTCATTATTTTTGCTACCATCACTTTTTGTGTTGACATGTAGTCCTTGTCCATCATTCACCAAAGGGTATCAAACTCAGATTAATTTTACACATCATTTATTGGTGTTCTATAGAAACCGCCATCATAGGTCACAGTTTTTCAGGTTAGTCAAGTTGCTATATTTCTTAAAACATATTGACCTTAGAGTTTTTTGAGCACCGATTATGTGCTGGGGCACTAATACAAATTCTGTGGTAGTGGGAAAATATAAACATGTCCAAATCATCTTGTTTTTCTTGGTTACAAAATATTAATAATCATGCTTCCTAACCACTTTTTTCTATTCCCAGTCAAGAGATAAACCACCAGATTTGAAGCATCCAATTAAATCCAGAGTAACTAATTCTTACATTAGAACCAGAAATGTCAAATTTGCATCATAATATGAAACATTAATGAAAATGCTTCCTGGGAGCTAATTCTCAGTGGGTATCTTGAATTTCTGCACATTTTGTAAGCAGAAGGACTGTCTCCCTCCACCCAGGCTATTTTTTTCAAAGACGTTTGAATAACAGACAATTTTGCACAATAGAGATGTTGAGGGCAGGTTTACTTACCGTCCAGTATAATGAAAATAATGTCTCCCTTCAAAGCAAAAGTTACTCAGGTTTGTTTGCTGCATGTTATAAAAGATTTAGTTTCCACAAGCCAGGGGTTCTGAGCTCTGATGCTGGACATGGCCATTACTGCGGCCTCTCTCCATGGTCCTTCAGAGACTCTGTGGGCTTGAGAATCAGCTCAGGTAGAAGCTCCTGTTGCTCCCTTGCTGTGAGTAAACAGGTACTGGCTTCTGACCCACGTGCTCATGGCCTCTGCCAGTACCCATGAAACTGTGGCAAGTTAACTTGTTCACTTGCCAAGAGGGTGATGCTCAGACCGTTCACAGGTCTTGACAATGCTAAGATCCATTTTTCATACAAAGGACTAACCAGTTCTCAAACAAAAGTGTTTTGGAGAGGATGTCAGAAGACGTTGGTGTTTCAATTTTTTTCTTTAAAACTTAGGAAATAGGTTTCGCAATAATTGCTGAAGCCCGTTCTGATTTGCCTGAGTCATAAAATTTCCAGTGTGTTCATTATTTGAATGAGATGCTTTATACATTTGTTTAATGTTGTTAAAGTTTCCAAACAGTCTACATTTTAAAATTTCTCTTCCTTCCAGTTAAGAATAAGGTCCCCTGATGTTAACGTTTAAGAAGTTAATTTAAAATATATATATATTGATGAAGTTAGCATTAAGCATTATCAAATTAGTTGAAGTAATTAGCTTAATGCTTTCAGAAAGTTTTAAGTGAAAAAAGAGAAACTTTAATTTTCTTATGTATTACTCTTCTCATCATCCTTGTCATTTATTTTTAAATGAGTGTCCATTACATGTGAATAAGCCTCATCCTATTGAAGAGCACATATGGACTAAGTTAGCTGGCATTTTCCTTATCAAAAAATAAATAAGTCTGAACGTGGGTGTTCTGTCAATCAGAACACTTAGCCATGTTACAGGCTGCCACTGATGTACAAATCCATTACCAGACATAAAATGCTTTACCAAAAAACAAATTAAATAGCTTTATAGCTCTTAGCCTGATCCATTGCCAAAATATGCAAAGGATGAAATATGTATGTGACTTCAAGAGAAGAAATTGAAACTAGGAGCCAACTACTTCTCAGCAGTGCAAATTACACTTCAACGTTCTGTATTCTGTCTTGTCTTGTTTGTCTTATTTCAGATGGTAAATTGAGTGGGGAAGGGGGAAAACTGTGCCTTACTATATTTCATCAGCCAGTAGGGCGTATGCCCTATCAGTACTTTTATAGCAAATAAATATTTATTGTTATAGAACAGAATTCATCTTTATAAAAAAGAAATGAGGAGGGAATCTGGAAGGCTTGCTTCTTTGCCTCTGATGAAAATGTGGATAAGCCATTTCACCTTTCCTCTTATTTTCCTCTCTAATAAAATGAAAGTACCCACTTTGCTCGCCCAGGCCGTGGTTTGAGGTTTCATTACACAACACCTGTGAAGTCAATTTAGCTCCTAGAAGACTTGTGTTATATAAACAGCAAATATTATTACTGTTATTGGGTTGAATTGTGTAATATCACAGCATTTCAACCAAAACATTTTGAGAAGGATACTTGTAGATTTATAATACTTTATTTCATAAAAATTCTGTTTTTTTCTTTCATGACCAGACATTATCCTTAACAAAAATGTATTCCTGATATTTAGAAAACACTGTTTTTGACAATGAAGCCTTTCAGTTCTGTGCTTTCATCAGAGAAATGTTTTATGAAACTCAAGCAAGTTCCGACAGAGGGGGATCTCCAGGTTCCTTCTCGCCTTTTCATCCCCTGCAAGTCAAAAGGAGGTTCCAAAGGGAAGAATGCTCTTTGGAAAATTCCGAAACTTATTTCATTATCCTAGTGATTTCTAAAGTTTCCATTTTCCCCTAAATACCTCCACGATCACATAGAGTGTTTAAGTGAAATGGGGCTCTTATAAGTAATATCATTTTTCCAAAAGATCTCAAGGAAAAATTTCACTGATGTGACAGACCAAATGCTGCCATCCCCCCACCTAGCCATGTCCTTGCTTCAGCTGACTTCACTTAATGGCACAGATAAGGGATAACATTGCAAATCAACTCATTAAATAATAAGCACCATGAAATTATTTTACTTTTCCATTCAAGGTCCCCAACATATTATAAAAATATGAAAGAAGCTGTTCTCTTAGACAAAAAGATGAGCTTTATCAGGCCTGGACAAAGAGAATGCAGAGAGAGGGCTTAAAATTCTGAGTGGAGCTGCAATCAGCCTCACATCTCCAGAGCCCATTTTCTGAAGTCAGGCTCTGACCCTAACGTTCTCAAGGTTCAGTCAGATTCAACAGCCTGTAGCATCACATGGTTACATTTCCCTTGAATGACCCAATGTGGAATCTCAAGAATTGTTGCATTTATCCAGCTTCATAACTTCTTTCTAGATTGAGCAATGTATGAACAGCAGAAAAACAACTCAACCAAATTAAAAAAAAAATAGTGTGAAACATTAGTTTTCCAAATACAGCTTAGTCTATTAAGAACATATCGTCTTCTACTCTGCATCATACTCAGCAAGGGACATATTTCATCAGAAATCAAGGGGCAAACCAGACATTCACTTTTACTTTAACTGAATAAGGCAAAAGAAAAAAAAAAGTGTCCTAAAACATTTCAATCAACAGCGAAGTTTAAACTACATATAGAGATTAAAGAGACCAGACTCTTGTGAGCACATACAGTGAAATCAAAATGCATAACCATTCCAAAAACACATAGGCCAGATTTAGGCACAGAAATCCAAGACTAAGAAGTTAAGGCATCCTTATTTTAAGCCAGCTCATATTTAAGGGCATATTCCTGCTTTTATGATAACATGAATTCAGGAATTTTCCCTGAAAAACCCAGTAATCTAAAAATCTAATAATGATATAAGACTACAAGTTTCATGAATTGGAGCATCATTAATTATCTGTTCATCTAGGTAAAAGAATGTTTGAACTGAAAGAATACTAGAAAAGGAAAGAATGAGAGGATGACTGTCTGGTATAAAATGACCCAGTTAGTTAATAACCAAGCCAAGGAGAAAGCCAATTTGATGAAGTTCATTTCTACTTACTTCATTAGTCCCTGTGTCTTCCTGGGGTGATCAAATTGAGCTAAATGAAAAATATCAGATTTATTTTTCCAAAATGATTAAAAGTAAGTTAAAATTTGTTCTCTTTGTAATATGACAGCTGAATGATAGAATAAGTCAGGAATTAGGAAACCATGGTCCTTGAGTCAAATGTGGCCAGCATGCTGTATATGTAAATAAAGTTTTATTGGAACACAGCCTTGCTCTTTCAGTACAATATGCCTGTGGTTTCTTTTCCACTGCAATAGCAGAGTCCAGCAGAGACCTTATGACCGACAAAGCCTAAGTTACTTACCATCTGTCCTTTTAGAGGCAAGGTTTGCCAGTCACTGAAGCAGAGTTTATAACTAGATATTGTTATTTTAAAAAGGAAAACATTTTTATTCAAAATTAAGATGTCTTTTAAAAGCAATTTTTCAATAAGATGAATGCTGAAGGAAAAATGACTAAGTCTCAGGCATACATTTTTTTTTTATTGTGATCAAAATCACATATGCCACCAAACTCTCAATATTCCTTCAGAGGTAAGAGACGGTACCATTTCATACTGGGCATCACAAAGTCTGAAGGACTTCTTCTAAGAAAAAGGAAAGGACTTTTACTCTCTAATGATTGATAATAATTAGGTTCTGATAAACTATAATTCTGATGTTGGCATCAAAACAGGTACTATGTAAAACAGAGCAGTTTTAAAAATTGTGTTGATGGACAAAAATGAACTACAATAAAATCACAACTGCTCTGCCTTATATTTCAAGTGAGGATAGCTCTCCCAGGGGCAATATTCTTATCTCTGTAATTTGGCTAGTATACCGCAGCCACTTTCAAATACACTGTGGTATTTAACATGCATGATCCTTTAGAATTTGCGTCCTGAGCTCATAACTGACAATAGCCAAGAATATAAAGGACAACATAACAAGACAGAACTCACAATAAATGGCTGAAGTCAACCTAAAGCTTCTCGATTTCCAATCTGATAAGCAGAAGTAGGGGGCAGGGTAGAGGGGGAAGATACCATGAATCAAATTTTCTACAGGTAATAACATAACACATTACCTACCTACAGAAGAGGAAATAAATCTCAATTATTAAAAAAAGGCCCTCATCACTCAGTTGTCATTGTGTCATTCCTGCTTTGAAAAATACTTGCTATCACTGAGAATTAAAAACCGTTTTTAACAAATAGATACTCTGACTTGTGATCATAATTACATGGCTTATTCACTTTATTAAAAGACAATTTTTAAAATATTGTTGGCTTATTATTTTTTAAGAAGTGAAGAAAAAGGGGTATTACTCTCAGACTTGTTTTTTACAGGGGAAACGTCCAATATCATATGCAAGTTGATCTATAAATGTTAAACAATGTGGCCCTGCCATCTAGTGGTCATCACTGAGAACACAGCTCTGGAACAGCTCAGGTTGCTTTGAAACTCTGAACTGATTTCTCCTGTTAAGCTCCCCGCCCCCCACACAAACACTCTTACCAACAAAAAAAAAAAACATAAATTTGAAAATATGAATATAAATTATGTATCATTAACCTAATGGTCATTAATGACAAATAATTGTCATTCTGTTGAAATAAATTTATGCTACACTAGAAACTGATGAGATATATTTGTTTAAAATAGTTTTAGTTAAATACACACAGATTTGTGTATTACATTTACTCAAGCTATTTTCATTATTTTACAAGTGCATTTATTTGTGAATTAAATTGTAAAGTTTCTAATCAATATTTTCCAAAGAAAAACATTATTTCAAAATCTTTTCTGGTATTTAAAATAGTGACGACTAAGTGTCCCTTTCTACACTTTCCTGTCTAACCCCCAATTAACAAAAAATTTACTTATTCCTGATCTTCTCTCATTCTATAATATTAGAATTTCCATAAGTATTTAGAATTAAAAAATTAGCTTTAAAAATATAAATTCCCTTCTAGGGAACTATTATTATTAGAACTTCTTGAATAGCATTTGTCAACTATTTTTCAGCATAAAATATATACTGAACTTTACAATGATAACATTTTGACAGTTTTCTTTTTATAGCTGCCTAATGATCTGATTTACATATGCTTTTGTTAGAATAGATTTTAAATAATTAACACACATTTATGATATTGATATATATCATAAGCTATTATAAAAAGATATTAGGTTGTATAACCATATGACCCAGCAATCCCACTCTCGGGCATATAGCCAAATAAACCTTTCCCTTGAAAAAGACACATGCGCCTGTATATTCACTGCAGCACTATTCACAATAGCCAAGACATGGAAACAACCTAAATGTCCATCAACAGATGAACGGATTAAGAAGATATGGTATGTCTACACAATTGAATACTACTCAGCCATAAGAAAAACAAAATAATGACATTTGAAGCAACATGGATGGAACTAAATACTCTCATACTAAGTGAAATAAGTCAGAAAGACAAATACCATTATGAAATCACTTATATATGGAATCTAATATATGGTACAAATGAAGCTTTCCACAAAAAAGAAACTCATGGACTTGGAGAACAGGTTTGTGGTTGCCAAGGGGGAGGGGAGTGGGATGGACTGGGAGTCTGGGTTAATAGATGCAAACTACTGCGTGCGTTTGGAGTGGACAAGCAGGGAGTTCCCATCGTGGCTCAGTGGTTAACGAATATGACTAGGAACCATGAGGTTGCAGGTTCGATCCCTGGCCTTGCCCTGTGGGTTAAGGATCCGGCGTTGCCGTGAGCTGTGGTGTAGGTTGCAGACGCGGCTCGGATCCCGCCTTGCTGTGGCTGTGGCGAAGGCCCGCGGCTACAGCTCCTGTTAGACACCTAGCCTGGGAACCTCCATATGCTGCGGGTGCGGCCCTAGAAAAGGCAAAAAGACAAAAAAAAAAAAAAAAAAAAAAAAAAAAAAAGAAAGAAAAAATGGAGTGGACAAGCAATGAGATCCTGCTGTATAGCACTGGCAACTGTTTCTAGTCACTTGTGATGGAGCATGATGGAGGATAATGTGAGAAAAAGAATGTATATATATAAGTGTGTGTGTGACTGGGTCACTTTTCTGTACAGTAGAAAACTGACAGAACACTGTAAATCAACTGTAATGGAAAAAAACAAAAATCATAATAAAATAAAAATTAGGTGAAAAAAAGGACATCAGACACAAGTTTTCATGTAGAACTATGTATCTATTAACAGTGAGATTTATTATCTTTGTTCTAATAAATTATTACTTTAAGGACAATTTTCTATTTATCATCTATTAGTAATTTTTGTTTTCCTTCCTCTGACTGTGTATAAAAGCCCATAGGTCTCATGTAGGGTAACATTAACCTGAATGTGAAATACTTAGAAGAAAACAGGTGAAAGCCCATTTATAGATTCCTAAATCCATATATAAATATGTTCAAACATATTTTTATAAATTCCAACATGTTTTATGAAAACAGACTGCAAGATCTCTTCAGAAATGACTTTCAAAATATTTGGTACCTTGAATAACTGTGGTAGAGTCTTGAATCTGAAAAATTGTTACTGCTGGTAACAAGCACGCAAAGTTTGGGGATCAGCAGCAAAGTGCTGTGTGCTATATTCTTGCACCTCAAAACTCTAAATATTATAAACGTCATGGTACTTTCCATCAGTTTTACTTTCGAAATGTAAGTACACATTTTACTATATGCATGTTAATTAGAGATAGCTAATTTTTTTAAGGCCAAGTATAAAAATCTGGTGTTGATGCATTGGTTTTTTAAATTAACTATTACTGAAATTCACATCAAGGCTGGGGCAGGAAGATTTGATTTGAAGGTCTATCATATTATATTCTGACCTTAGTTTGCTTCTACTTTATTCCCCAAACCAGTTATAGTTACCACTGGAGGCACCGATAGAAGGAAAATTTGACAGGCTTAGAAGGAAGAACTTGGACAACTGTTGATATGTAAGGACATTTATATCTATCTATCTATCTATCTATCTAATCACAACCACCATGATATATAATTCGCTCCTCCAAATCCTGTTTTGGTTGCCAGTAAGACAGATCATCTTCATGGGCAGGGGCAAATATGGAATGGGATGGAGCACAAAAACCACAGAATGCAGTAATACAGAAGTGTTTATTGCATTAGATAGAATGAAGTCAACATTTTTTTAAACTAGATTACACCTTAAATGATGGAAAAAAGATACTATGCATTAAATAATGAGATAATATCTAACATGACTTACTATACTTGTGGCAAGTACTGCTACGCAAGGAGTTATTGTTAAATTGCACTGTGACATATCTATCAGAAGGATCTGGCACTTACTATATACTTAATGGCTGAAAACACCCACATGAATTTATAATCAGAATGTATGAAAGAGAACCCCACTGCCTTACCACCAGGCTACCTCTCTGTGTAAATGCTGTAAATTTTCTTTTTTTTTTTTTTTTGGCCATACCCATGGCATACGGAAGTTCCCAGGCCAGGGATTCAATCCGGGACACAGCTGTGACCTATGCCACAGATGCAACAACGCTGGATCCTTTAAACCACTGCACAGAGCCCAGGATCAAACCGACACCTCTACAGCAACCCAAGCCACTGCAGTCAGATTCTTAACCCACTGTGCCAAGTGGAAACTCCAAATGCTTACGTTTTCTAAGCCCAGGAGCACAAGAAGTGGGATTGTTGTCATTCCTCCTTGAATCCACTCCTCCAGAGAGACAGTTCCATCATGATCATAGTCAATTTCTTCCATCATTTCATGGAGGATCTAGAATAGAGGAGATGAGGAAAAACAAAATCAATCAAAAAATAAATTTCATATGATACGATAAGGTTTTGCTTTGAATCCGTTATGATACACTGTGACTAGCAGCTAAATAGAGTTGAGGTAAGTATCTAGATAAGTTGGTACAATGTTTATCCTATTATTGTGAATATAGTGGCTTTGCTATGATTTCTAGAACCTGACTACTTACACTGTCCAACTTTTAGAAATAATTGCTTAACTTTTTAACATGTTGTCGTTGAATCATACAGCTTAAACAAGAAGGTATCTTTAATTTAAGGAAGAAAGTGGTCTCTAATTGCTTTCTCTAGATTTTTTTTTAATTCAAATATATTCCAGATAATGACTGAACAAATTAACTTCATGGCAAAGAGCTGAAATAATTCTTTGCTAAGTGGTATGGGGCAGGGGAATTAAGTAGCTTTTAATTGCCTATCAGAACTTAATAGAGCCAAGTAGTTAAACAATCCAGTCATTTCTGATTAGATTTCTTTTCTAAGGATGCCATGCACAGAGTGTCCCAAACTGTTCTCTCCAGTGTTTGTTCATAATACATGCACCTCACGGCTACATATTATGATATGTATTAGTGATAATATTAGTTGTTAATTTCAAGGGTTGCTCTAAGGGTTCAATGTGTTAATATACTATAAATATCTTCAAGAGTATCTAGAGTTTACAGTAAGTGGAACAGAGCTGTTGTTAGTGTTATATTAGCACACATTATAGTTGAGTCCCAAACATATTACCCTTGGCTGTTGGGAAGACAAAGTACTTCCCAACTAATGGCAGCAAAGTGACAAACGTGGTAGGACCAAAGAATAAAGTCACCCACCTTTACCTAATATGGGAGTTTTAATCAATTCAAAAAGTAAGAAAGAAATACAGAGAGCATTAGAACAAAAACTTGAAAAAGTGTGATAAACGGGATACTTGATAAGTTGATAGAAGTTTCATTTGCCCCCAAGTCCCTGAACTTGGTGGACTGGTGTCTTTCATCAGGAAGTATTTAGAAATCAGATTCTTTTCCTTCATAGAAATGAACGTACCTTAAGTACTGGAAAAAGACTCTTTGGAACAAAATGATGCTGAAGTAATAATTCCATTACTCTCATTGTTCTCAAAATGAAAGGAAAGGGACATTATTTTGATTTGGGCCTAATGGCATATGATCTTGTTAAAGTATCCTATACACTGAAGGCCTCTGATGAACCAGTAGAAATGAATAAATGAGCAGAGAACTATAATACAGAGCCATTGTTTCAGAATGCTGATATTTTCATTTTGTACCAAATAAATATAATGGTAGAGCCTGGGTTAATTTTTTAAAAACTCTGTTCAAAGACATCTCAGTCTCCCCTACTAACTTCCATCAACCTCAGATGTACAATTATCTTTATTTATCATGCAAACTTACTAGGAGTCAGAAAAGTGTGCGCAAATGTACACACCTGTCTAAAATGGGGACATCTGTTGAGTCATCAGGCGGGATGAGGCATTGCTATGACAACACATACAATGCACAAGGCAAGTCTTTTATCTGGACTCTCTACTCTCTATGCTACCCATAGAAAGGGCAAGCTGGCTGGTATGAGCCAAATGGCAGATGATGCTACGTGGATTATTACTTATATTTTTCCATAGGTATCTGTCCTAATTAGACTGCTCTCTTCCTTAGGGCATCCAGATCCCCCTTTTCTCAAGCCCCCCCACAACCAAATTCTTTTTGTTGTGATGAGGTGAGGCCTCCTCCTGCTCTGAAAGCTGACTGAAAAAGATCCCCTCCCCTCTATTACTCCAGTGTGTACAAGAGGCTTGATGGATAGATGAATTATATTCACAGGTATTAAGTAGAATGGAGAAAGCTGTTTGACATTAACATAACCAAAAAAAGCAGCAGAATGTATAAAAAGTCCTTTGATTTCTGTGAAAATAGTATTAAGATGAATCAAGCTGTATTCTTAAGCATTAAACACGTTACCATCTAGTTTATTAGTCCACATGCAAACTGCAATTTTGTTAATGATATCTGCCACTCATTATGTACACAGCATGTGCATTTCCACATTCGCAAAGGAAAAAAGCAAAAGAAAACCCAGCTGAGCTAAAACCTGGAAAACCCCAATCCCAGTAAAAACGGTGCCTTCTCTTTACATGGCATTGCACTGACTTTGTTGTACTTTAACAGCGTTAGTTTGCAAAGCAAGGGAAATGCTATTAGAGCTGTTCTGTCATGTAGCCATGCCATTACCATGCTGTTGACTACATAAATGTGAATTTATGTGATTAAATAGGCTCTTTGAATTCATATAAAATGTAAACCATTTAAATAAACTTGATTGGTATTTACTTAATTAATGTACAATTTGCTAAACTTAGTTGGTTTCAAAGAGAAACCAAAATCAATAATACTAACTCTCCCCAAAAATATTACCTGTGGCCAAAGTGAAAGTTTCCAATCACATATGTTTTAATATACATTTGAATAATTTGAAACTTTGTTATAGATCTACTGAAAATGAGAGGTTTTTTTTTATGTTCTCATTATTGTTAGATACTCTTTCTTTAAACAATTTGAATAAAAACTATCATTATAATTTTGTTAATCAACTTCATCTCTTTTAAAGTGAATATTTTAGCTGTTTCCATGTAAGGAAAATGATAGAGATCATAAAAAAAACACAAAATTCTGACCTTTTATGGCATGGTTTATGACCTTGGCACTGTCATTAGCAACTTCTGTGGACCTACAGGTATATCAGACCACCATTCAAATTAATTCCCATGAGACAAGAAAAAGCAAAAGTTATTGCTAAGAGCTTCAGAAAATCACATATACCTTTTCTTGTTCAGAGTTCACTAAGGTTTCCCATTAGAAATCGTAATTTAGAGTAATCAGAAGATAAAATCAAATGCCAGTATATCATAGGATTCCAAAATAAGATGAAAGAGAAAGGGGCCCTCTAAAATTCAGTCAGCAGTTAAATCATTCATATACCTACTGGATTAAGTTCAGTGACATCCCATTCAAGGTACTCCGCCACGTGCATCATCTGACTGATGATATTTTCTAGTTCCTGGGGGAGAAGGGGAGGTGGGGGAGGTGGAGGCGGAAAGGGAGAAGCAGGAATACAAGGTCTTATTAAGTTCTTCAACTTCAACTGACAGGAATTAATTTGTTCAGTATGTAGCTCAAAAACTAAAGAAATGATATGATTAATTTCATATAAAAAGTAAACATATATCTCTTCATGTTAAAGGTCTAACTACCCATTGAAGAAGAGCCTAAATAGAAATTCCCGTTGTACTTGGTCTAGAAATCTTCACCAGGAGAGGGCACAACTATACAAAGAAAGAGTTCCTTCCAGAAGATTTTTAAGAAAATTTTTGTTTGCAAAGCAGCATCGGATGAAAGTAGGGGCACGTATATATTTTTACAAGATGTGATTTTTAAGTCGCTGAGTATCCTGACCCTGTGGCTTGGGAACACGTGTGGAAGGGTGGAAGGGAGTGTCTGAGGGCAAATGAGAGGTTTATTTTTACTCTGATACACTGAGAAGGTATATTAACACTTCTAGCCATTTATTGGTATAATTTGCTCCACTAGAGGAGTGTTCAGGGTCAGGTTTGGAAGCCAAATGCACGTAGAGTTTATTTTATGAGGGGATAGAGTTTTAGTTTGAATTTTCACTTTATTCTGCTCACTGTCAATTCTTTGAAGAACCGCTAGTTAATATATATATGGCTTGGCTAAATAAAACATTTTTTCATACCTATGTATTTCATGTTTTAATTCGTTTACAGCTTCAGAACAGATTGAACATACTTTATAAGATTGAACATACTTTATAAATGCTAATAATTTTAAGGGTGGTCAGCCAATGAAACAATTGAAAGGGGTGTTTTATAGTATGATACTTTAAAATATAAGAAGTAAAAAGAATACAGCTTGAAATTACATCACTATAATTTATTCTACTCAAATCTCTGATCTAATATATGTGGTTAATACTCATAGAATGAAAAAGAAAATATGGTAAACGGGTTCTTTCCTGGTTGGGGGTGGGTGGGTGGGTAATTGATCCCTCTGAGAAACCGATGAAAGCTAATCTCCCTCTCACTAACATGTATATATGTAATCACGAAAATATTATTTATAAAACAGGCTGCTCGAGAATCAAGATAAATACAAATGTGTTTATTTATTACAGATAAGAAAAATTTTAGGAGTTCCCGTCGTGGCTCAGTGGTTAAAGAATCTGACCAGGAACCACGAGGTTGTGGGTTCAGTCCCTGGCCTTGCTCAGTGGGTTAAGGATCCGGTGTTGCCGTGAGCTGTGGTGTAGGTTGCAGATGCAGCTCGGATCCCGCGTCGCTGTGGCTGTGGTGTAGGCCGGCAGCTACAGCTCCTATTAGACCCCTAGCCTGGGAACCTCCATATGCCGCAGGTGCGGCCCTAGAAAAGGCAAAAAGACAAAAAAAAAAAAAAAGAAAAATTGTAAACACAAATCCCTTGGAATTAGAGGCTAGACTGTGTGTGTGTGTGTGCGTGTGTGTGTGTGTGTGTAATTAATCTTCCAGCTACTTTATCTTTGCTTATATACCTTATCTTTGCTTATATACTTTAGTGACTTAAGAAGGTAAAGTCTCTAGATATGTTTTGAGAAACATAAACTATATGTGGTGCACTACTGTATAGGCATGTGGTATTAGATGACTCAGGTTCCTC
Organism: Catagonus wagneri; assembly: GCA_004024745.2. Taxonomy (NCBI): domain Eukaryota; kingdom Metazoa; phylum Chordata; class Mammalia; order Artiodactyla; family Tayassuidae; genus Catagonus; species Catagonus wagneri. The sequence continues at coordinate 19,295,791 of PVHT020000173.1, read as the reverse complement.
AACAGGAAAATGGATATTCTAACAGCACCTAGTTCACAGAGTTGATACGAAGATTAAATGTGCTTTCATATAAAACACATTTATCTTATCAGGGACAAGTGATCAATAAGCATTAATTAGTATTATTAGACATAGTGGTCACTTTTCAAGTATTAACTATCCTTTGTTTTGTCTCAGATATATGAACAGCTAATCTTTTAAATTCCAAGGGCAAATGATATCAAAAAGTACAGTTTTAACCTGATATGGGAGGAAATATAATGGAGCAGTAAGTTGTGTGGGAAAAAACCATAGGAATGGAAGCCAGAGCTTTAATTACAAAACAAAAGGCTAATTTAATGACAAACAAATTTATTTCCTTAGCTCACCATTTAATATTAGGAATATAGTTATAAATATTGCTAGTAAACTGCTATATATTAACTAAAATACGGCCAGCCAGAGACAAAGCATTTTACTGAATTTGCAAGTCAGCTGCCAACCCGTGTCTAAAAGTCCAGTAAAGAAACATTCTTCTAATTTAATTAAAAATAAAATTAAATAAGTCAAATCTGCATTAAAAATATAATTTGCATTAGTGTAGTCAGAAGCGTTACAATAAGCTTATTGAAATACGTAGAAGAAATCTAAACTCCTAGTCATTGAAATGCCACCAGAAATTGAGTGAATGTATCATGTAGCTTATTATTACTAAGTGGAAAACTGAACATTCCTAGGCACTTAAAAATAATAGCATTTGAAAAATTAGACTTTAACAAAAGAAATTCCACAATCACAGCATTAATTCAGATTGGTAGTCATTTCCTAAGTAGGAATGATATGTTTTTATATCTCTCTGGAGAAGCTAATGTACCATTATCCTACTCAGGGTCACACTAAAATGTCTCTAGCTTCATTGCTTTGCTTGTAAAAGTCTGTTTGAGTTCTGCCATAGGGACGTATATCAGATGAGAGAAACTCATTCTCAGAAATAATGTAGTTTTAATCAATATTAAATGTATCAAAACACTTGTTTTTTTAATGTACTCATGTACTTCAAAATTTCCATAATGGGATATTTACTCTTTTGTTGCTATTAATATATCTCCCTCATAGAGCAGGAAATGATGCAATATGCAAATGTTAAATAGAAAACACATCTTTGGGTGAAACCTGACATGGATGTACTTATGAGGCCCTGATTTGAGAACTACGGGTCTAATGACCCGTCTGAAAACGGTCAATTACTTGTATATATTACAAAAAAATTTAATTATTACTTCCGAGGAGATGACATTTTTCTTCTACTGAATTTTATGACTAAAACTATAGATAGCATGCAAGTTGAATTGAAAATCAGACAAGACATATTAGAAAGGGGATTTGGCCAAAGCAATTTTAAATAGAACTATTTCAATAGCATCTCTGACTACAGATACTTTTTAAAAGTGGGAATATAATACAGTGACTGAATTGACTCTGTAATTCTTTTAAATTCTGCTTGTAGTCTCAATATTTTCCTGTGCCAAATCCCATTTATATGTACAAATAAATATGTATACATATATATATACACACACACATATATATATTTTTTTCTTTCTAGATCAATGATCTCGTCTTTCTCTTATGTGTAATTCAGACAAGCATGAAATCTTTTTCATCTTTCTGTGTATAAAAGTCAGTTTTTGTGAATGTATTCAATAGAATAATTCTAAAACCAAGTTTCCTCAGATCACTCGCTTTCAAAAAGCCAGATAATAAAAATGCTATGTGAGTGCATGGAAATTATTGTGCCTTTCGTGGTAATAGCTATAAATTTATTCATTGCATTTTTCAGAACAAACTACTTTGAAATTTTCACAGAAAATTCGAAGAGAAAAATTACCGAGCTGTCCAGGAAGCCATTTCCATCTGTGTCATAGAGGCGAAACATAACTAGAAATAAAAGAGGTGTTGAAAAGAAGATTATAGGCGAGCAAGATCAATGCTAGGAAAACACATATTCTTTAATATTTATTTTCTGTTGAAAGCAAATATTACTAAATCCCTCCCCCACTCAAAACAATTAGTAGGATCATTTTTTCAAGCTTTAGAGGTGAATTAATCATTTAAAAGATACTGGATATCAGATATAAATTTTATCAACTTTCGTTATCTAGCTAGAAAACACTAAAAAGTACTATTGTTTGCTTAAATTTTTACTGTAAGATCACTGTTGGAAATTCAAAAATAATAGAAGTTCAGACAATAGAGTCTGGATATTAAAGGACAGAGTGAATAAGAGAAAAATAACTGATTTAGATGTCCAGAGATCAATTATAATTTGGAATATGCCGTCCACTATTATGTGAGCTTAACAAACACTGTTTTACCTTAAAACGAGAATAATCACCCTGCCATAAGGCAGACATTCGTTGTAAAAGTTAAGTGAGGTACTACATGCAAATGTGTGTCAAGAGCTTTGGGTCACTACACAAATATAAGCCATTGTTTTGATTGATCCTTAAGCACTATGGGAAAGGAAAAATTAGTGCAAAATAGGGGAATTTTTCTAAAAGAGGATGCAAAGACATAACATGCATAATCATCATGGGTATAATGGTATGTTTGTTTAAATCTGAGAGGTAGGTTCAAAGGGCAACGACTCTTTCGTTGAACTAATCAAGTAAGGAAAGACACTGCTGACTCTGGTAGGGGAGCTCAGGAAAGCTGGACAGAGGTCTGCAACTGGCCTGAGGAGTTCCCTGTACAACGAACACACCACCAGGAAACACAGGAGGCTGCAGGTGCCATTTGAGATAAACAGAAAAGAATGAGACAGCTGTAAAAACAGAGGAGTGGAAATGAGGTTTTGTGTTGGGTTTGTATAATTTCTTGGAGAATTTTGATGTCTTAATTTTAATATTAAATTGCAAATAAGAGGCATAATTATGCAATGACCTTAATCTATAATACATTATTTTTATATTTAAAATAATGTTTATATTTCATAAATTCTTAGGTATAATTTATAAAATGCAAAACTAGTCTGCCTATCACTACACAGAAAAAAAAAAATGCTGCCAAGCTACCCATCATGTTCTATTTATTGTAAAATGGAAACAGACTATAAAGATATTAGAATGTAAGGAGAAAATGTATACTATTTAATTAAAGGATATGATAAAGCTAAAGGATTTTAATATACTTATCTGCAAACCATGTAATTGTTCTCTTTCATATACTCAATAAATGAGAATAAAATTCAGAAAGCAAAAAAAACAAACAAACAAAACCCTTCCACAATGGGGACACTAAGCATTTAAAGATTTTATAGTATAGCATAAAATAGTAAAAATATCTGTATAAATAGCAAGAATTCACACACCACTCGGAACCAGGAACAAGGCAAGGGTTTCCAAAAGCCTAACTATATTTGAGAGCGAAGGTCACCTGTAACTCTGTTAATCCTTATTGGAGGAAATGACTGCTAAACTGTTTCACACAGCTCAGATATAATGGAAGCCCTATGCCTATGGCAAATCTTGGTGGAAACATGAGCTCAAAGATGTACACACCAGTGGGGAGTGTGGGGGCAGGGGCGTGGGGGGGTACCTGTCATTCATTTGGGGAAGATTCTGAAACATCTATGTTCTGAAAGCCATAATCCATCACAGATGAACTGTCAAATACTTTCTCTTCTTTAGCCTGACTTGAAAATAGACTTTGTACATGACCCAGCCTTCACCAATGGGAAGCACAAGCCCAGATGATCAATCAGATGCTAGTGACCCAAGAAAAAAGGGATTTCACAGGATCCATGGTGACAGGAAGTGCAGTAGCAGCAGCGATTGGAGAGGGAGCATCCGGAGCCCTGTGTGTGTCAGGGGTGCTGGCACTGAAAGGTGCTCTGTCTGTGTACATCTGAGCCAGTGATGGTCTTTTTTCCCCCAGTCTAAATTATACAAATTAATACTTATTTGGTGATCATTCCTAGACAAGTAGCCTCAAATCTGGTGCTCTTCTTGTCCTAATGATTCTCTGTGCTCCTCAATACCAATTAAAAACAATAATAAACTGCTTTATTTAATAAAAGATCTTTAATTAAAAACTAATCTGTTTCTCTGTTTCCACCAGTGATATTATTCAGTAAATGCTGGTTGTAAGATAAAGTTACTATTAAGAATTACCGTTCTGGCACAATACAAATGAACCCGGCTTGTATCCATGAGGACAGACGTTCGATCCCTGGCTTCGCTCACTGTGTTAAGGACCTGGCGCTGCCCTGAGCTATGGTGTATGTTGCAGATGTGGCTCAGATCCAGCGTTGCTATGGCTGCAGCTTTGGTCAGCAGCTACAGCTCCGATTCAACCCCTAGCTTGGGAATTTCTATATGCCTCAGGTGCAGCCTTAAAAAGAAAAATTAAAAAAAAAGATAAACTTATTATTGAAGTATTACACTTAAAGAGAGAGAGGTGTAACATTCAACAAATTATCAAAAATAACAGATCAATATAACCAATAATCCAAATCAAGAAACAGAATATCGCCAATGCAACAGAACATTTCTCATGCTCCCACACGATTATTTCCTCTACACTCCACGAAGATAACTGCCATCCTGACTTCTACATACATTTTTGAACTTAGCATCATTTGCTGAATAGTTTTTCATCTTCACCTGTAGTGTAATTAGCATTAATTCATTCCTTTTCTGCATATTATTCCAATGCATAAAATATCACATTTTATTCATTCTAAAACTTGTCTTCAGTTTTGTCATTGTTGTTGTTGTTTTTTTTTTTTTTTTTTGTCTTTATAGGGTTGTACTTGCAGGATATGGAGGTTTCCAGGCTAGGGGTCGAATCAGAGTTGAAGCTGCTGGCCTAAACCACAGCCATAGCAACACAGGATCCTTGACCCACTGTGCGAGGCCAGGGATCGCACCTGCGTTCTCAGGGATACTAGTTGGGTTTGTTAACAGCTGAGCCACTATGGGAATGCCTCAGTTTTCTATTTCTAGTTATGCTGGTACTACTTCAAATAATTCTGCTATAAACTTTCTTGTAAATGACTTTTATGCTTACATGAACATTTTCCAGTTGGTTATAAATCAGTTAAAAAAAAAAAAAAGGAAATTCAAGACAGCTCTTGCCATGGTGCAGTGGGTTAAGAATCTGGTACAGAAGCTCAGGAGTGTTCAGTGAAGGTGAGTGTTCAATCCCTCGCCCAGAGAGGTAGGTTAAATGATTTGGTGTTACCACAGCTGTAGTGTGGGTTGAAGCTGTGGCTTGGATTCAATCCCTGGCCCAGCAACTTCCATATGACATGGGTATAGCCATAAAATTAAAAAAAAAAAGTCTTGAGTCAAAGAATTTGCATATGTTTACCTTTAGTAAAATACTGCCAAACAGTTTTCCAAAGTGGTTTTACCAAACTGAACTTTCGGCAGTAGTCTATCTATAGTCTATGTCTTCACCAACATGGAACATTGCCAGCCTTCTAATTTTAGCCATTCTGGCAGAGTATAGTGGTATGCCACTGAGGTTTTAACATCCTTTCCCCTAATCACTAATGAGATTGAGCTAATTACTGTCCAGACAGTTTGGGGCATTCATAGGATGTTCTAGACACCTGTGTTTTTAGTTCTCCCCTGTGTGCAGTTCCAAGAGAGACCTTCAGACAGAACTGTTATATTTAGGTTATTTTTTTTTTTTACAAAGAAAATAAAAAAGTATAGATATCCGATTACCCAAGTACTATTACTGGAAAGGTGATCTTTGCTTGCCTTCCAGTGCCAAAACTTTGTCAAAATCAAGTATCCATGTAGGTTTGGGTCAGTTTTTGGATTCCTTATTCTGTTCCATGGACCTATCTATTAGTTCATCAATAGTACAATGTCATAATTATACTGCACCTTTGAAAAATATCTTGAGATGAAGTCAAATGTATTCTCTAACTTTGTTCAACTTGAGTTATATTTGGATTTTGCATTTATGTGTAACATTTAGAACCCCCCCCAGCAAAAACAAATAAGAAAACTTGATTTCTATTGTGACTGCACTGCATCTATATATCTGTTTTGAAATGATCTTTACAACGCTAAGTCTGCAAAAAATACAACCTCTTTATTTAGATCTTTAATTTTTCTCAGTAGTTCCAGAGTTTTCTGGCAGAGGTCTTTCAAATATTTGTTAAAGATTTCTTCCTAGGTATTTAATAATTCTAATGTATTATAAATGGTAATATTTTAACTTAATTTTAAATTATTTTTTAGTGTTACACAGAAATATAAGTTATTTTACTATCACTTTGTATCCAGGGACATTGTTAAACATGATATATATATTTTTTAGCTGTGCCCACAGCATATGGAAGTTCCCAGGCCAGGGATTGAACCCAATGCCACAGTAGCAACCTAAGCTGCTGCAATGACAATCATGGGTCCTTAACATGCTACACCAAAAGAGAACTCCTAAATCTATTTATTAACTCAAATAATGTAACTGATTACTTTGGACTTTTTTAACTGTAAATAAGCATGTAGCCTAAGCCATGACCTTTAATTTTCTTTCTTCCTATATTGATAAATTCTCTATGATAATATATTTTATAACATATAATATATACACACTCATTTTATTGAAACCTACAATACCAAAACTAAAACAATAATAATAGATAAATCCTAATAGCTCACTATTAAAGAAAATGAATTCATAATTTAAAAAATACTTTTTAAAAAGAAACCTTCAAGCATGGATTTCTTTAATAGTGAATTCTACCAAATATTCAAGGAAGAAATAATATCAATCATCCATAAACTTTTTCAGAAAATAAAAGAGACCTTATTTTATGAGGACAACCTGAGACAAAGATATTTTAAGAAAAGAAAGCCCTAAATATCCCCTTGACTATATATAATACAGCAATATATAATCAAAATAATATATCAAGTCTAAGTGCGGATTATTCCATAAATGCAAATTTTCTTTAAAATATAAGCATCGGTTAACAACTACCATATTAACCCCAAAAAATGAAAAAAAATGTTATTATGCAAATAGATACCCAAAAAAGCATTTAAAAATATAATACACATTCATGATGAAAACTATCACCAAAATGAGAAAAAAAATTTCATCAACTAGATAAAGAGTTCTATTAAAATTCTTCAATTAAAATCATACTTATTAGTAAAATATTGAATACATTTTCCTTAAGATCAAGAACAACTCAAAAATGTTCTCTCCTATCACTTCTCCCTCAGATTATACTGATGATGCTAGTCTTTGCCATGAGGTAAGAAAAAATATATAAAAGGTAGGCATATAAGAAAATGATTATTAATACTATCTTTGGAGTTTCCTTTGTGGCTCAGTGGTTAACGAATCTGACTAGGAACCATGAGGTTGCAGGTTCGATCTCTGGCCTTGCTAAGTGGGTTAAGGATCCAGCGTTGCCTTGAGCTGTGGTGTAGGTTTCAGACGCAGCTCTGATCCCGCGTTGCTACGGCTGTGGCTGTGGCTGGCTACAGCTCCTGTTAGACCCCTAGCCTGGGGACCTCCATATGCCCCGAGTGCGGCCCTAGAAAAGGCAAAAAGCCAAAAAAAAAAAAAAACTATCTTTAATTACAAATGATATGTTTGTGTATTTATAAAATCCTGTATTTCAAAAATTTACATAATTTAGAAAATATAAGAACTTACATAACATATATCTAAATATTAGAACTTATATAACTGATACATTATACGTATCATATTAAAACATATACATATGTTCTTTATCTTATATTAGAATTTATATAACTATTAGTATTAGACCTTATCTAACTTACATATTATATAAGAAATTATACAACATTTATGTGAGTATTTAACCTTTCATATGTATATATATATTAAGTGCTGTGATAGGATATAAACTCAATTGCAGTTTTACATGCAAAGAACAACTGGAAAAAGAATGAAACATAAAATATATCATTTAAAATAGCATCCAAACACATAAATACATAAGATAAATTTATCAAGAGTTGGACAGGACCTCTGTGCAAAAATTATAAAATTATAAAACTTCACTGAGAAAAATTATTGAAAACCTATATAAATGAAAAGATATATTGTGTCCATGAATTAAAACATTCTATATCATTAAATGTAAATTCTCCACAGATTGTCCTATATAATGGATACAATCTCAACAGAAATACCAATAGCTGTGTTTTAAATATTAATATGCTGATTCTAAAACTTACATAAAAATAAAAAGGACTGGAGTTCCCATCATGGCACAGTAGAAACGAATTCAAGTAATATCCATGAGGATGTGGGTTTGATCCGTGGCGTTACTCAAAGGGTTGGAGATCCAGCATAGCATGAGCTGTGGTATAGGTTGTAGACACGGCTTGGATCCTGAGTTGCTGTGGCTGTGGTGGAGGCTGGCAACTGCAGCTCTGATTCCATCCCTAGCCTGGGAAGTTCCATGTGCTACAAGTGCAGCCCTAAAAAGCAAAATAAAATAAAATAAATAAATAAATAAGACTTAGAATACCCCCCAAAAAAACCCTGGAAAATGGAGAACAAATCTGGAGGATTAACATGACCTGACTTTAAGTGTTGTTAAAAATCAAGGGAATCAAGAAAGCAACATACTACTAAAGGCCACAGATAGAAGGATGGGCAGTACAGAGTACAGATAAATTTCACACACAACAAGTACCAAACAATTCAATGATATAAGAAAAGTCTTTTTAAAAAACGATGATGGAACAACTGGATGGATATTCACATTTAAACAAAGGTATCTTTACGCTTACTTCACATCAAACATAAACATTAGGTCAAATTTAATTTTAAACTAATTTTTTTTGGCCACACCTAGGGAATGGTATGTGGAAGTTCTCAGGCCTGGTACCCAAGCGCCACCACAGTCTCAACCCAAGACACTGCAGCGACAACACCTGAGCCTTTACCTACTGAGCCAAAAGAGAACTCCGAAATTTTAACTTGTTTTAATACTAAACCTTAATGTTAAATTTAGCTATAAAACTCCTAGAAAAAAAATCTAGGAAAATATCTTCACAACCTCAAAATAAGCCAATATAAACCATCAATGATTTTTAAAAATGTAGGTTAATTAAACTTCATCAAAATTAAGATCATCAAAAGACAAATGCTATTATGAAAATAAATAAGCTAGCACAGATTTGAAAAAAATTTTAGAACATAAACATCTAACAGAAGATTTGTTTCTAGAATATATGAACGAATATACAGCTCAGTAATAAAACAACTCAGTTAAGAAAGAGGCAAAATATTGAGTGGGTGTTTCAAAACAAGGAAGATATCTGAGTGGTTGATATTAACAAAGTACTCAACATCATCAATCATAACAAAGATGAAAATTTAAACTACAATGAGAAACCAACATATACCTCTTGGAAAGACTCTAGAATTCAAGATTTTTCCCCAAGACCAGTCTACCTAAGCTGCATAATTTCTCAGCTTCTCAGTTGTCTAAGTATTTACAATTCAAAAACAGTGGCAAAAGCCTGGCTCCCTGCTCCCAGAAATTTGACCCCCAAACCCAACTTGATAATTTCCTGAAATTTACAGAGTTTTAAAAAAATGTTTAGTCTAAATTTCTAGTTGTTTCAAGCAGTAAAGTTGGAGTGAAAACACTTTACTATTGTATGAAGTAGAAGCCCTATTTTATTTTACTTTGTTCTATTTAATTTCATTTCATTTTGGCTGCAGGTGCAGCATATGGAAGTTCCCAGGCTAGGGGTCAAATTGCAGCTATAGCTGTAGGCCTATACCATAGCCCCAGCAATGCAAGATCGGAGCCATGTCTGTGACCTATACCAAAGCTCACGGCAATGCTGGATCCTGGATTCTTAACCCGCTGAGCTGGCCAGGGATGGAATCTGCATCCTCATGAATAATAGTTGCATTCTTTTCCACTGAGCCGCAAGGAGAACTCCCCTAGATTATTTTAAATACTAAATTCTAAACACATTAACAGGAGTTAATGGCTACCTAAAAATGCTGTCTAATTCACCAAGGAATAAAGTTGGAGAACTTTCAGTTAATAATAATTGCAATAATAAATACAAGCATACATTTATTAAATACTAGCAGCAGGTATTTTTGGCTATGCCCATGGCATGAAGAAGTTCCCTGGTGAGGGATCAAACCCATGCCATAGCAGTGACAATCCTGGATCCTTAACCTGCAGGGAACTCCAAGCACTATGTATCTTATAGTCTAAATCTCATCAAGTACAAATCAAAGATAAAAGTTTTCTTTGATCCTGGATGCGAGAGAAATTCCAGGACTTTAATTTTCACAGATAAGTCTATTTTTCTAATTAAAAATTGTAGTAGGGTCACGCAAAACATGAAATACTGAACACACATATTTACCTTGACTTTCTATTGAAGTGCGACTACAGTAACAGTGAGGAATGAAAGAGTCACAAACCCACAAGTGCAAAGAAAAGATGAAAGGGAACAAGACTAACAATTTTAGAAGCTGAACAATATACATTGATTAACCTAGAAACTTGAGAAATATGAACTTAAGCTGGTGGTGAAGAGGAGGCATAAATTTGCATAGAAGGGAAACTGAACATCTTCCTGAAAAGAATTTCAACCTGTAAATATCACCCCTCACAACTTGTGCCTGAGGATAGATCAGTCAACTACATAACAGAAGCCCAGATCTTTGAGCTTTATAGCCGTCAAGCCACAGGGATTCTGAGCTCAGGATACTCAGGAATTCCAATGGTAGGGGTGCCACACCAAAGAGAGTGTTTTTATATCAAATGCATAGACTGAAGACTGAGAAATCTAAGTCCTTTCCTCATCTTTAATGAGACAGACTTAAACCTCACCCACTCACCCACCTACCCACAACCATTAAGCAGTCAGTTCGAAACAAAGTGATCTGGAAGAAACAAGCAAAAGCAGGGAAGTGGTGAACCTTCTAAATAAGAAGTTTCAATCTGTGAAATAAGAATAAAAGCAAATAAGGATCATGCTGCGAGCAAAATGGATTCTCCGTGAAGTAAAAATTATGATTGAAAGAGCAAAAAAGAGGCACTGTAAATGTAGACGATGTCCCAGATGTCAAAGAAGACATAAGAAAAAAGAAGCTGGAAAATAGGAAACTTTAAAAATATAATTATTGAGGAGTTCCCACTGTGGCACCGTGGGTTAAGGATCCAGTGTTGCCACTGCTGCGGCATAGGTTGCAGCTTTGGCTTGGATTCCATCCCTGGCCAGAGAACTTACACAGGCCTCGGGCAGGGCCAAAATAATAATAACAATAACCCAAAGTTCTGCCTTAGAGTTTCAGCTTCCACAAATAGTGATTCCAGAAAAACAACAAGTAAAATAAAGGAGAAGGTAATGAAAAGATGTGAGAACGGATGGAGAGCACAAGTTTCCAAACTAGAATTTATGATGGAGGACTGGGAAGTAATTAGTAATAGAGGAACTAATCAAATAGAAATAGAAATACTAATCAAATAAAGAAAAAAGGCAGTTATTAACACTATGGAAAATGAAAATTATTTGGCTTGGCAAGCATATAGACCCTCTGCCTTTTAAAACTGTATTTCAATAATACAGATACAATTAATATCTATCTTCAAACATTATATAATAAGACTACTTTTCCCTTGGAATTTGAAAGGAAAGTTAGCCTCCAAGGTCAAGTGAATCATTGAACAAACAGGTTATATTATTAAAACCAACATATAAGGATATAGATTTTTAGGTGCAAAAATAATTTAAAGCCCAATTTTAAAATTATCCTGTCAACATGATAGCTTCCAAAGGTAGGTAACTGTTACAAAGTTATAAACTACTTTAACCCACTTTTTTCTATTTTTATGCTTATGCAATTATACTTTATATAGAAACAATTATGTGCCTACACATGAATTTCGTTAAAAGATCAAAGGGAAAGGCATATTATGCAATATAAGGATAATTCTTTATATCCAGAATTTATTCCTTTTCCAAAAGATTTGCAAGTTTTTACCCATCTATTTTCTCACTGAAAATATCAATATTGAAATTGTTTTTAAAGATTAGTAAGTACATATTTTAAAAGGCATTTAACTCAGAATTTCCTTAACTCACAATTCTTTTACTGTTTTATGTAATTCAAGCCCTACTAAACCATAAGGTCAGAAGTGAAAACAACTTGCTTGACGTTTCTGACATCTCATGTAATGGTGTGACACTTGCTTCTCTTTTTTTCCCACAAAGCAACAATAATATCAACAAGGAAGAGTAGCTTTTCAAAACAAAAATCATGCATTTTAGTCACAGCTAGCTAAACTCGTGGTATAATTAATGACTAGCCTCTCTGGGCTTTAGTTTTTTCATTGACACTTCAGGAAGGTTGATTAGATGGCTTTTCAGTTTTAAATTTCAGTGATTCTAAAATTAATACTACACATTGGCAGTAACCTTACCATACAGGTTAGTCTTTATGGTCTGAATGTCAATTATCTATTTTTTGGAAATTCCTGCTGATTTTTTTAGTGATATATTTTTAGTACCTGTAAGCTAATTTAAAAGTTCTTCTAGTTAAGTCATTACTGATTTCCTTACCAGTAATCCAAATGTGAATGCCATGTATTTTACAGTAAAAGTATACATTCAGTATTACTTGATACCTTAAATAACTGACAATATTTTTCTCTTGTCAAGCATCCATGGATTTCAATACAATTTCATTTAACTAAATTATCGAGCATCTATCTTTTGAAAAACACACAAACACAAGTGGTAGGTGCTGAAGTGGGAAGTTAGACGCAGTATGAAAGTACAAAGAAGAATAAAATAGTGTAATTAGACATGGCAAGCGGATTCACGATATGAGCTAGGCTTCAAGTGTAGACTCGACTGCATCTGATATTCCCTCGGAAAGATATACATCCTTAGCCAATGCCTATTATAAGTCAAGGCATAAAGACAGAAAAGTTCACGGCTTATTTTAGGATTGAAAAGTATATTCACATGCCCGGGACATTTTTGTGCGTGTGCGTGCAGGTCAAAGCCAATTGCAGGACTTGCCAGATAGGTGGGGTCAAAGTTTGGAGGCAGATTAGTTTATGGATGCCAAGGTAAGGGCTTAGTTTTATGTGATCTTCAACAGGAAGCTATCAAAGGGAGAAAGAGCCAGAAGAGAAAGAGGGAAATCAGGTATAGAAGGTGACGAGTTTTAGGTAACATGAGAGGAAGTTATAAGAATTCACCCCTATTGAGTGAGATGAGGATTAAATGGGTAGGTGTTTGAAGCAACAGGGCATCTAGATTAACTGGTGACAGGAAAAGGCTAGCTGAGGTTTTTAGCAGAACTATAATCCATAGGCGTATGCTTTCTTATTTCATGAACTCTCTGCTAGCTCAGTATATGAGCAAATAAATTGGATATCTGAAACTAAGTGAGAAAGAATGATGGATATCATGGATTGTAGGGTCAGTCTATATTTTAAAGAATGACAGGCCCCAAAGCAGCAGGCAAATTCAGGAAGAAGTAAAGTCTCCTTTTCTTGACTGTACCCATGGAATGTGGAAATTCTGGGACCAGGGATCAAACCTGAGCCTCAGCAGTGACAATCAGATCCTTAAACCACTGGGCCACCAGGGGACTCCCATGGGACAAGAATTCTTAGCTTACTTTTATTTCAATTAATATTCATATGAACTAACAAATATAAAGGAATCTATTGGGTAATTATTCATTGAATCCTCACAGCAAACATACAAGATAGATATTATTATGATCTCAGTTTTACAGGTAGGGAAGCTGAGACCTGAAAAGGTTTTAAAAATGTGCCCAGGTCACTCAGACAGTGTCAAAATTGAGATTCATTCAATTAGTGAAATTGAGTCCAGGTTCTTGAGCAGTGTGTCCGAGCTATATTTAAAGTAAAATTAGGATAGTGAGAGGTTAAGTGAACATAAGCTGTGGTCAAAGTAAAATAGCAGAGTTTCAATTTTTAGAATAAGAGCAGTCCTTGGAAATACATGGGTTGGGGTATTGCAACCAAAGTGGGTGGTTGAAGTAAGATGGAGGCTGGGTCACAAAATTTGAGGAGTGCAAGGAGACTCGAAGAGGGATATAGTAAATGGCTCTCCATGAAGTACTGCAATGGTACCTCTTGTAAGGTCAAGAGGGCCAATCCGCCCTGCATGACTTTCTCATCTCTTGTGCCAGGATGACTGGTAACTAAAACCAAGAAGGAGGGATAAAGATGGAATTTCTCAGAGTTCCCGTCATGGCTCAGCGAAAACGAATCTGACTAGCATCGATGGGGATGCTGGTTCGATCCCCAGCCTCGCTCAGTGGGTTAAGGATCCAGCATTGCGGTGACCTGTAAGTGTAGGTCACAGAGGCGCTGTGCATCTGGAGTTGCTGTGGCTGTGGCATAGGCCAACGGCTATAGCTCTAATTCGACCCCTAGCCTCCACATTTTGCGGTGCGGCCCTAAAAAAATAAAAATACGAAAATAAAGTTGGAATTTCTCGACAATCTCAGTACACGCGCATGTGTGTGCACAAACACACACACACACACACACACACACACACACTTTCTAAGAGTCCATGGGAGCAGGTGGGTAAATACTTTCTATCTGATAAGGCCTCAGGACTGGCAAAGACCACAGGGCAGCATTAGGATTGAGTTAAAAGATTAAGATAAAGTAGGCAAGTTGAAGAAATGGCATATAATCAGTGGAGAGTTCAAGAGCATTTGCTTGTTAGTTTCCTTTCAATAAAAACAAAAAAGCTTTATTCTAAATATTTTGTATGTTCCTGGCAGAAAAGACAAATGGGGAGACTGGAAGTGAAACGAAGAACTGAATAGATTCATAAAACTATTGTTTTTATTTTTTGGAGACAAAATATTCCTTTCATAAACAAACACTGAAAACAATGACACTATTTTAACTGATAACCCAGGTAAAAGAACCTATCAAATACTGTCACCATCAGTTCCAAGAAACAGATGTCATATCGGATTGCTTGTGTGATTGCAGGTGCATATATGTGTGTGTGTGTGTGTTTTCATTGGACAGAGGAATTGCATAAACCAATGCTTCTCAGAATGTAGTTCCTGGAGCAGGAGCAACACCTGGAATGCAAATTCTAAGGTCCCATTCCAGGTGTGCTGTATTGCATATAGTGGAGTTGGGGCCCAGTCAGCTGTATGTTCATAAACCCCGCAAGTGACTCTCATGTGTGATAAAGTTCAAAAACCTCTGGCCTAAGCCAACATCTGTACTCCTTTCTGCTTAGCCACAAGGAAACTGAGATTCCAAAACAGCACTCACTTGCAAAAATTCATTATATTATGTGCTCAATTGCATCTATTTCAATCTTAATTTCAATATTTTCTTATTGTCTTTATTATATATCGCGTGTAGAAGGTCTTAACTGTTTTTGAAATAAGTGTATTTTAAATTTAACTACCTTTAAATTTCTTTAAAGTCTTTATTTTTTGGTCTTGTTAGGGCCGCACCCACCGCATATGCAGGTTCCCAGGCTAGGGGTCAAATGGTAGCTGTAGTTGCTGGACTATACCACAGTCACAGCAACTTGGGATCCGAGCCATGTCCGTGACCTACAGCACAGCTAACGGCACCTCCAGATCCTTAACCCACTAGTAAGGGCAGGGATCGAACCTACATCCTCATGGATACTAGTATGCTAGTCAAATTTGTTTCTACTGAGGCACAACGGGAACTCATTTGTTTTTTTTTGTTTTTTGTTTTTTTGCTTTAAAATCTTACTGAAAAAAATTTTAGAATCTATAACTGTAAAATAATACACGAATTTTAGGTATTTGTAAATGTGTAATCATAGAAGAGATGAGAAGAAGAGGAGAGAAGAAGCACATGGCCAAGGAAGTGGGTGAAAGGAATGGATTCTGATTTAATGGACCTAGGAAAGAGCCAGCATTGTCATTTAAAAAGTCAACAAACAAATGCAAGTTCCAAATGGTTAAGGACCAGGTTAAGGTCCTCCAGACTTGAGGACAGGAGGGAAGAGAACTACAACGGAGCTGGAACTTTACTGTGCTTCTGAAATAGAAATCGATTTACTTTGAAGAGTCTGGTGAACATCACAGCAGTAATGCCAGGCCCTCACAGCTTTACCTATGAGGAGAGTCTGAAGAAATGGCTAATGGGAAAATGAAGATGAACCTTGGATAACCTTGAAAAAGAGCTGGAAAACTTCGAGAACAGAGGGAAAGGGGACCGATAACCTGAAGGAAGCTAAGTAGCAGGTCAGGTTTGACCTGACTCATTAAATAATTTTGAATCATTTGTGGGTTAACATTCTGCCTGTGCAACTGTGGACAGACAGTGGATTCACAGATTCAAACAGAGAACTAAAAACATGCCACTTAGGAATTCTACCTTAAGGGAAAAAAAATGGTTCCAGTTGATCTAAAAGTAATTAAACTGGAACACAAAGACTGTTTTGGGGAGAAGCGATAGTGCCTTTCTTTATTCTCAGACCTGGAAAAGGATATTCGTCTTTGGGTTTTTTTTTTTTTTTTTTTTTTTTTTTTTGCTTTATAGAGCCACACCTGCGGCAGATGGAGGTTCCCAGGCTAGGGGTCTAACTGGAGCTACAGCTGCCAGACTATGCACAGCCACTGCAATGCCAGATCCGAGTCACATCTGTGACTCACATCACACCTCACAGCAACACCGGATCCTTAACCCACTGAGCAAGGCCATGGATGGATACTGCAACCTCATGGTTCCTAGTCAGATTCATTTCCACTGCGCCATGACCAGAACTCTGTCTTTGTATTTTTTAATTCATTCTAAACATGGTCCTGCTAACAGCTGAGAAAACTTTTTCTCTGGCTGTTGCTTCAACAGAAATTCACTAAACATTAATATGTATTTTGGAATGGGAGATATTTCTGTAGGTTCTTAGGAATACAAATAAATCTTGGAATGCCTATATTCAACACTAGAACTCATAAATATGTATTTAAAGAATGTTTTTAATATGGTTTATTCATAACCTAAGCAAGTGTGACTCTGAAATAATCATAATACAGTAAATACTTTATTAGTAAAGAGAAATATTATCAAGTTATTATTAAATTTAACTAAACATACCTTACCTGGTCATAATTCTGAGATATTTCTATGTTCTGTATTTACTTTAGCAACATCAGATTTAAAATTCATTATCTTTACTATCATTTCAGTAGCAAGAATTTTTCATTCATTTTAATGATACAAAATAATCAAGTTAATCATATTACTGAAAATACCACCAGCACTATAGTTATCAAGGACTCTGTAGACAGAATAGATTTTTAAATCATCTGGCTTAAAGATTTGAAAAACAGATAAGAAATGAGATCATGCTGTATAGCACAGGGAACTATCCAGTCAGTTGTGATGGAGTATGATGGAGGATAACGTGAGAAAAAGAATATACACATTGTATGTATGACTGGGTCACCTTGCTGTATAGAGGAAACAGGCAGAACACTGTAAGTCAACTATAATGGAAAAAATAAATATCATTAAAAAAAGATGTGAAAAAATATTTTCCTGCCTTGTAATAAGTATAATTTTCCACCAGAGGGAGCCCAGTCACTGTATTTTATTAAAGATAGCACATTCTCAACTAGATGGAAATTTTCTCTCTGAAATGTATGCTACATGACAGAAGAAACAAAGCTCTTGTTTAATTATTTACTATATTCAGAGTCAGCTCCAATAAGTTAAACTCTTCTGTTTGGCATTTAAGAAATGATATATGTCCCTGGCAAAGAAAGTGGTTGCAGGGAAGATATCCAAGAGGAAAAGGCTCAGGATGAGCGTGTCCAGTGAACCCTCTTTCTGACTAACGGGGAGACCTCTTCACATTTTATAAAGAATTTTTTTTTCCCAAAACAACTCAAAGGATACTCATTACTGTTGTTACCAAACCGGGCAACATTTTTTTTAAAGTCATTTGATAAACATGCTCAAGAAATACTTGGTAATAAATGGAATTTGACCAATAATAATTTAAAATGGATAGATTCTTAACATTTTTCCCATTCTCAATTGGAGAATTTTTAATGTTATGAATAACAGAGGTCACTTTATTTAATAAGAATTTGGACAACCACAGTAGAGACAACTTTAAGGTTGTCAAAATCCAGGCCCTTCCCCCACCTCAACTGTGATAAGTAACATAAAGGAAAAACCACATACACTCCAGTTTATCCTCAGGTCTTCCTCTTTCAAGGAGAGACAGGTAACAGACAATGTCCTTCAGATGGATCACTTCGGGGGAACACGAATTTGCTGGAGAAGTACGCGGAGGGGTGATGGCCCCTTTATTCATTCTCAGACCTGGAAAACAATATGTCTTTATATTCTTAAAAATATTCAGTGCTCTCAAACACACACACACACATACACACACAAATCCAACAAGGGAAATATAAAGATAATGCCCAGACCATGGAGCAGCTGTGTATTTCTTAGGCATAAAATCACCACATTCTCTGGTTTCTAGTATAACAGAGACAGATATCCTACGACAACGGGGAGGGTTCTCTGGGATTCGGAGACATTGGGGCTGCATGACTGGAGGGTGTGTAGATCTGAATCCAAGGTCCCAGAGTAAGCTTGTGGACAGATTTCAAAGCATGAAGAAATGCTTTCCTATTTCACTTCCCTCTGCTTTAGGCAGTGACAGCTACAAATCAGCTGGGAAGACTAAACATCCGTCTTTCACAAAAAATTGAAGACGTGAGTCTGTCACACTGTGACTTATAAGTTGATAACCAGAAATCATTCATACACAAAAACAGGTATTTATGTCACACATTTGCCAGTACCGCAAGACATTCTTTGTGCCATCAGGGAATGCGCCCATGAGTAAGTGAGAAAGAAAAATCTAGATAAACATGACATTTAATTAGAGAGATAAGAACATACAACTGCAGTTTGGTTCTAATATGGCTCATACTTTAATTCTGACACCCATTCACTATACCTACTCTAAGGCAAGGGTAGAGAACTTGAAGGTCTGTTCAAAACACGCTATGACTGCGGATTATCTGGCCAATGATATTACACTGAAACTCTTTCGCAGTAAATAGCTCCATCTTACAGAGAAGCCTCTGAAAGCAGACCATTTGTATCTGATGAGGCCTCGAGATAAACTCCAATTATCCTTTGAGTCTATTTGACCATATAAAAGGTTTAGGGGTGAGATGGTTAATGGGCTGGGTGGCTACTTGATTCCTAATCAACCAGGAGTTAGTGGAACGGAGGGACTAATCTTAGCCAAATACAGTTCAACAAGCTTGTCATTCATCTCTCATTCATCACGTCTACTTCACTACATCTCTTGCTCTAGTCTATTTCCTTCCATGTTTAACTTTTACTAAATACCTGTTGGATCCTTCAGCCATCTCAAGATATCCAGGCATATAATTTAATATATTATGAAAAGTCATAAGTTAAGTAGTTCAGTAGTCACGATGTTACTATATGTGTATATATATATATATACACACACACACATACACACATATATTTATATTTATATATTTATATACCATATACAGCTATGTATATTTGATTTTTAGGGCTGCATCTGCAGCATATGGAAGTTCTCTGTCTAGGGGTTGAGTCGGAGGTGCAACTGCTGGCCTACGCCACAGTCACAGCAATGTGGGATCCGAGACGTCTCTGTGACGTGTGCCACAGATCACAGCAACACCAGATCCTTAACCCACTAAGAGAGGCCAGGGATCAAAACTGCATCCTCATGGACAATAGTCAGGACTGTTACTCTCATGTGCTAAGTCACAACAGGAATTTCCCACAAGTTACTATTAATAAAATGTACCATTTATTGAGTGTATATAATATGCTCGACACTTGAACATATACCATCTTACTTAATTCTCTCATTAACCCCATGAGAGAATTGTATTATTACCATTTTAGAGATGAGAAACAGGATTGGTGAGATTAAATGCCCAGTTTCATAACTAGCAAATTTAACCTCTTTATTCTGCACAAGTAGCTTATAGACTATTTTTGTTCAAGGCCAACATAAAGAGAAAAACAATTTACACCTCAATCTAGCACAAATATACACAAACACACACATACACACACACACGTTTCATAACTGCCCCGATGTTTTCCTTTTTATGTTAACCTATTCTTTTCTATTCTACTTCATTCTTAAAATTCTGTCCAAGACCCCCTACAATGAATTTATTACCCACTAGGGGCTGCAAGGCACAGTTTGAAAAACACTGATTTACATCTTCCCTTCACTTCTCTACAAAAATGTCTTATTTCAAATACATCTCTATGCTTCCTAATAGTAAAGTTACTGAAAAAAATATATATCAATTTCTAAAATATGCATACATAATATACTTATAATATGTACATATTATAAATTGATTTCCCTCAACAGCAGTGTCACTGTATATCTGATACAAATGAATAAGTCATTTTTATAAAGCAAAGGCAGAGAACTGAAGACAGTTCTCAGCTTTAAAAAAAAAAAAGGAACAAAACCTGACCAATTCTAACTAACCAGCTAAAGCCTAGCCAGCTGCCGGGATAAGCAGTTCCAACTTATGATACAAGACACTTTGGCATACAACCTTCACACGACCATACCTTCCAGACTCGGAGAACACAGCACTTGAATTACGGCTGGATAAACTATGACCTAACTCATCCTGCCTGATGAGCTAATCCTCATTCTCTGCTCCCCCTCATGGTCCTGAAATGATTTAATCAGCTTGATTTAACTCTTTTATACAAAAACTCAGCACAAAACAGGAAAGAATAAAAACCATGTGTCATCACATTCATTTGGAAGCATGCCAAAGATATTATACATTTCCACTTACATATTTTCATTATGACCATTTGTATTTATAAAACTAAGGTGTATGATATTTCATTATCAGCTTTCATAAGACTGAACACAAACCACTGGAAATCTCACAAGTGGAGAGTGGGTACATATACTTTTATGTTTGCCTTTCCTATCTGTAATGCATATACTGAAGATGAACATATAATTTAACGCTACTTTTGAAGGAGAAACATGCTACCGTACTAAAATTATTTTTGTTTGACAAAAATGAGTTGACTATTTACCAATTTCTGTTCATGACATGTTACAAAATTGTATCCTGCATCTAACTCTTCCATAGTTTTACATTTAAAAGAATGTAAAGTTTATTTAAAGAAGAAATTATGGGCCTATAATGACCACACACAATGAAGAACTAATCAACTTTTCCTCAAGTCTAACTTGAGCCAAATTTAAGAGGTAAGATTTATACTTTTGCAATTGTTTACAGGGTGCATTGAAGAAAAAAATTAAAATGGCAAAAACCTTTTTCACAATTACTTTATATAACAAGAAAAATTACAGAGCGGGACTATACTAAATCTTGAGGTGCTGAAGTGAAAACGTTCACAGATTTGTTTCTGCTCCTACCCCTTCCCCTAGATCAGCATACTTTCTCTCATGTAGCAAAAATTTTTCTTTATGTTTTCATTTAACATTTTGAAAGCAGACCCCAGGGCCTCAATCTGTCTTCACAGAGGTTATTTTCACACCTTACTCTGTCCTTGAGAATTTTTTTTCTTGTCTCTAAATCTGGCTGCAAGTCTTTCTCACTACTTATCTCCCTCTAAAAAGTCCCCTGCCCTGAAGAAAGGGCCTTTTCCTTTTAAGCAGCCTATGCTAATGGTTATGCAGAACACAGAGGAGGTGGTGCAAATGGCAAACAGGAAGCAGCAAACCTAGTTTCTTGACTGCAGCCCACGAAGGAGAAGAGATGGTAAAGGGAAAACTACACTCCTCAGAAGAAGCGGCGAAAGCCTACTTCCCCTTAACAAAGGCCATTTTAACCCACTAAACCATCAGTGAAACTCCTTATACTTTGAACTGCATATGAAGCTGGGTAAAACCCAAGACATTTCTTTTGCCTCAAGTGGTCAATATTTTAGTGACTGACACCCAATTTTCAGGTTCTCTGACTTACTTAACATTATGTTTCTTTAAATTGTTCCCCAAGAAAGTGAAGCAAGTGTATATACATCCACACATTCAATTTATGTCCACACACCCACTTATACCCATATAAATATAATATACATTACAAGGTATAATGAAGTACAAAATGAAGTGTAAACAGGCATTGTAATTAGAGTCTATTAGTTTTATTAAGAATAATTATCCTACACTTTGATAGATTTGTTTTTTCTGTTTGAGGATTATTATATGTATGTATATATGTGAATGTGTATATATATTTACACACACACACATATATATACATATACGTACATTCTTTTCAAAGTTTTAACTACAAAAATAAGTAGCATTTGTCAAATTGAATATTACTTATTACCATACTCTTCAAGCACGTGTTTTTCATTGTGTTCCAATACAGACACTCCACTTCTTGCAACAATAACCTAAAAAGTTTTGTTCTAATAGATACTTTCAATTCTATTCTCAAGATTTAATTATTAGCAAATCATTTTTGGGCACATATTCAATTATCTCCTCTACTCTAGTTTGTTCTATTTTCAAACACTTACATTCCAGATAATAAAAACGGTGGCATTATCTCATTGTTTCCCTTAATCTATTAAAATGAAATATTCAAAACAAGAATTAAAATTCTAGACTTAAAAGGCAATGAGACACTCTGGCCATTTGCTGTTTCCATTTTTCTTACACTGGTTCAATATGCAGAAATTCATCAGATTTATGAAGATTAATCACATATACTTGCAATATTCATATAAGTAGTCATGATGAGTAACATAATCAAAAGTAACAACAGCTATTTAATACTAGCACACATTTCACGATTTTTAGACTAAACCTTCTAACTATGCTTGTCTAAAGAGAGTATGATAGTTTTTGAAACTTTTTATGCTTACACAAATTGGCAGGACTAGAGACTGGGATCAGCATAACCCCTCTAAGAACATCATGTGGCTTTCATCATTTTTGGACACTGGCAAAAAACCCAAAGAAGCAATAATAAGGAACAGGGCTTGAGGAGCTCGGGGTGACGTTCTAGAAGCAGAGTGACCACAGCCAAGAAGCAAGCATAATAACACACCTGGTTGTGTACCAATAATACCTTCTCATCCTGGGCTTATTTGACCCTGCAGGTCTATCTGAGAGAGAAATGGGTGGAAAGTCAGAGAGTAAAGTAAACTGCTCATGGTCACCTTACAGTCCTGGGAGACAAGAGTTGAAGATAGGTCACCTAACTCCGAATTTTGGGCTCTTTTCGAAAGATGTAAAAACAAGACCTGCTCTCTCAGTCCTGTCCAGAAGAATATTCTGCAATGATACAAATGTTCTACATTTGCATTCTTCAGTATAGTACTATTAACCACATACAGTTGTTGAGTAGGTGAAATACGTCTGGTGTGACTGAAGAACTGAATTTTGGCTTTAATTAATATTGTTAACTAATTTAAATTTCAAAGCTACACTGTGATGGGTGGGGACAATAATGCAGGTGACACACTGTCTATAGGTAGAGAACTGAAAATTGGTTGTATTACTCTCAGTTCATTGAATATGCCTGGGCATGGCAATTCAACCATCACAGCTGGGGCTATGATATAAACAAGTCATGCTACCGAAATTTCTGTAAGGTCATGTTTGTCACATTAAAAAGAAATCACGGTAATACTTCTTAAATTTTACTGAATGTATGACATCTTATGGAAAAACAAAACAAAACAAAACAAAAAACCAGCACTGAATTTGACCTTTATCCTGTATTCCAAACTGAAACCCAGGAAAATAATCTGTTTAACGCATAAAGCTAAGAGGAGGCATTCCTAATGTACCTAATACATTATATTTTTGAGTCCGCAATACCCTGTAAGATAGATGCACTTATCATTTCCATTTTACATTCAAGAAAACATAGTCAAAGACAAGTACTGCATCCACAACTCAAAAGGCAGTCTGCTCTGGATTTCATACTTTCAGTATAATTTTGTGTGGCTATGGAGAGAAAACCACATCAGAGGACTCTGCCTCCTACCTCTCAATAAGTGGCCTTTGGTTTTATGAGTCTTGTTTTCAAGACTCTTGAGAGAACATGCATTGATTATTTCATTAACCTTAGGGAGGAAATTAAAAATCCTAGCCCTGGCTGAGAGCTCTACCTGTTCATCTTTCATTTAGGTCAGTCCTCAGGCCACTCACTTAATACATGTTTGTGAGAGGCCTGGGTATGTGCTTGCTTGCACATATAAACATACATGCATATACATATACTTTTTTTTCTTTTTCAGCGACATCTGTGGCATATGCAAGTTCCCAAGGCAGAGATAGAATCTGAGCCACAGCTGTGACCTACGTCATAGCTGCAGCAATGCCAGATCCTTAATCCACTTCACCACATCAGGAACTTCCCACAAATACATAGTTTTCAAATCTTTACCTGCATTTTCTTATAAGGAAATGGATTATGAACAAGTTTTCTTTTTTCTTAACTGTGCTTTCTAATAAGTATATATTAGCATATGCTTTATAAATATAAACTTGAATAAATGTTAAGGACTTTTAATGCTAACTATGTGGTCAGGTTTTAGGGACTGGAGATAAAAGGAGTAAACAAAGCAATGAAAAATCCCACTTATACAGGGCTTTTATTTTAGCAGACCGGAGCAATGCTCAGTACCCATTTTCTAGCTTGCTACCAAGTATTTTTATAGCATATCACAAGTTAAACAATGTTATAATTGATTTGAGATTCTCCACAGTACTAAATATCATATTGCCCTTATAAGGATCTCAGAAACAATAAATAAGTGTGACACACTCTGAAATAAACTTAAGATGACACTATTATTTAATATGCAATCATTAAGATGCAGGTGAACATACAAGACCCCTTTATCTTGGGCAAATAAATTTAACAGTTGAAATGAAAAGTTTGAAGACCAAAATTTCATTTAAAATATCCCCACAGAATAATAAAGAAAGCTATATACTCAGGTCTAATGTATTCAAAACCATTTAATATTTAAAGAGGAGTTATGGGGAAAACTTTTACTGGCAGTAATTTTATCACAAATGGGGACTTAAAGTTGTGGGGTTTTCTCTGGTTTCAGAGACTAATTTTCAGGGTCTTTAGAGTTTCAGGATAAAAGATTCACTGGAGTCAAATAATTTGTAGATTACTACCACTAACGATAATAATTACAGTGATGAATTTGGTGCTACAGAGGCATAAAACATGCAATAGCTTATACAAATAAATACTAATTGGTCAATACACAGAAAAATTTTACCTGTACTTCTAGAGCATTTGTATGTAGGGATACCAGATGCACAGACTATAATCATTACTATCAATAAAGCACATCAAATTAATAAATGCACCAATATATTTTAAATGGACTACTGTGTACCAAGAATCTCTCCAGTGCATAGATACATAAGCCTGTTTAGTCCCCGTTTTGGGGGGACCATAATTTGAAAAGATACATGCACCCCTATGTCCACAGCAGCACTATTCACAATGGCCAAGACATGGAAACAAAATAAATGTCCATCGACAGATGAATGGATTAAGAAGATGTCGTACATATACATGACTGAATACAACTCAGCCATAAATAATAATAATAATAATGCCACTTGCAGCAGCAACATGGATGCAACTAGAGATTCTCATACTAAGTGAAGTTAGAAAAAGAAAGACAAATACCATACGATATCACTTACATGTGGACACATATGATATCACTAAAATATGGCACAAATGAACCTATCTACAGAAAAGAAAAAGACTCAAAGGCAC
Organism: Catagonus wagneri; assembly: GCA_004024745.2. Classification (NCBI taxonomy): domain Eukaryota; kingdom Metazoa; phylum Chordata; class Mammalia; order Artiodactyla; family Tayassuidae; genus Catagonus; species Catagonus wagneri. Next base: position 19,269,928 of record PVHT020000173.1, on the reverse strand, counting down.
AGAGAACAGACTCTCAGTGGCCAAGGGGGAGAAGGGAAGGGAATTAGATGGATGGGGAGTTTAGAGTTAATAGATGCAAACTCTTACATTTAGAATGGATAAACAATGAGATCCTATTGTATAGCACAGGGTATATATCTAGTTTCTTGGATTAGACCATGACGGAAAACAATATAAGAAAAGGAATGGACATACAAATGCATTCATCACTGGGTGACTTGGCTGTACAGCAGAAATTGTCATGACATTGTAAATAAACTATACTTCAATCAAAAAAAAATTAAGAGAAGATGCTATGATCCAAAAAAAGAAAAAAAGAAAACGGAGTTCCCATTATGGCTCAGAGGAAGCGAATCTGACTAGCATCCATGAGGACGCGGGTTCAATCCCTGGCCTTGTTCAGTGGGTTAAGGATCCAGCATTGCTGTGAGCTGTGGTGTAGGTTGCAGACATGCCTCGGGTATGATGTTGCTATGGCTGTGGTGTAGGCCAGCGGCTACAGCTCTGATTCTACCCCTGGCCTGGGAACCTTTTATGCCATGCAGGTGGCCCTAAAAAGAAAGAGAAAAAAGAAAGAAAAAAATCCCGAAAAAACAGTCTGGGTGCCTGGGGCAGGAGATATAAAAGGAGGACTCTAGGCAGACTCTATAAGCTGCATGGCATGTTCTAATGCCATGGAACTCAGATTTAATCATCTTAACTGCACTGCCCAGGCAGGCCCTGGGGTCTCATTTAGGGCCCTGTAGTAGGAAGTGTCTCCAGGGGCCAGGGGAAGGCAGAGTGATTAGGACTCCTTATACTCAGACCCCTCCTGCACCATCTCACAGCAAAGCAACTCTGCTTTAATCAGCTTTAAATATCAAGGATTTAAGTTCACTTGGAAAATAAAAGTTTAAGAAAAAAAACCTTCCACGTCACAAGGTGCTAGTGAAGCCTGAACTTGGGATCCCAGGAATAATATAATCAGGCTTCTGTGTTAGAAAGAACATTTTGCAGATGGTAAGTCAGGGCCCGGCTGGGAGTCATGTTCATTGAGAGTCTATGACACAAATAATGATGAATCAAACTGACACTGGCAGAATGTCAGAGCAGAAGTTACAAGGCATAATGGAGAGCATTTTGTGATTAACTAAACATGAGGAGTGAGCCATGAAGGGTAGGAAGAGTTCAAGATTTTAGGGTTGGGAAATTGATAAACATTTGGGTTCCATTCACCAAGAGAGAAGAGAGGAATGCAGGAGGCTTTGAGTAGCATATAATTACTTGACTTTCAGAACATTTAGTTTGATTCCTCATGGATAATACTGAGATGAAGTGTTCCGTCTGGAATACTGTTAATATGTATTCTCTGTGAGCTGAAGAAATAGTTTTGGGTTGTGTGGGAAATAATTGAGCCGTTTGATGTTAGACAGTGCCTATTTTTTTTGTATGATGTCAAAAAAATGTCATCTGTTGAGAGTGAGGGGGAAGACAAGAATAAACTAAAAGAAGTTTTGAAAAGTTGAACCCAAATGATCTAGGAGACAGTATCAAAACTGAATACCTTTTAGAACAGATTTTTTTAAAAAGCTGAAGAGATGTAAAGGCCATGTTAACTGGGTGTTAGGGATTAGTAGTGACAACAATCTGCATATTTATGAGATTTCTCCCTGGTATGCTCAGCATTCAAATTGTCAGAACTGAAGTATGGGATCATAATATTGATCCATGGCTGAGGATTTGTAAGCCACACGCAGGGGGAAAAAAAAGGGATTCTAAATGATGAAATCATTCTGTAAAGATAATAGTTAAAGTGATGTATACGGTAAGATCAGAACTTGGTCATTAGACTAGCCAAGAGGTGAAGGATTACTGACTTGGGGTTTACAATGAAGGAGAATAGGTTATGAGAAAGCTGTAAAGATGGTATATTGGGGATATATTCAAAAAAATTAAAAGTCTAACATGGGAATGGTGGAATTAATCATCTTCTATTAAAATAGGTGATAAGAGGCACTTAACTGCAACAAAATGTCCCAAAAAATATATTATCTGCTACATGCAATGCTAGATGGGTCATTAGATTTTACAAGTTCAACAAAATGCAACTTGCATACAAACATAGCCTTTATTCCTATTTGAAATAATTTGTTCTATAAACACTAAATGTTTTACTCTTGTTGCTGCTATTGTTTTTTGTTTGTTCGTTTGTTTGTTTGTTTCACACCCAGGGCATCTGGAAGTTCCTGGGCCAGGGACTGAGTCTAAGCTGCAGCTGTGAACTTCATCACAACTGAGGCAATGTCGGATCCTTTAACTCACTGAGCCAGGCCAGGGATTGAACCCATGCCTCTGTAGTGATCTGAGCCACTGCAGTCAGATTCTTAACCCAATACACCACAGGGGGAACTCTTTGATATTTATGTGATTATTGCTCATTAACAAGAATTTGTTTTCTTTTAAAAGTGTTTCTTTTTGGAGTTCCCGATGTGGCTCAGTGGTTAAGGAATCCAACTAAGAACCATGAGGTTGCGGGTTCAATCCCTGGCCTTGCTCAGTGGGTTAAGGATCCTGCGTTGCGGTGAGCTGTGGTGTAGGTTGCAGACGCGGCTCGGATCCCGCGTTGCTGTGGCTGTGGCGAAGGCCGGCAGCTACAGCTCCTGTTAGACCCCTAGCCTGGGAACCTCCATATGCCGCGGGTGCTGCCTTAGATAAGACAAAAAGACAATAAAAAAAAAACTGTTTCTTTTTATTAAAAAGCCATTATTGCTCAGCGATATACAGAGTCGAGAATGGCGACTATGTTCCTGATGGTATCGTGGTAACAAAATATTGTGAACTCTCAGAGCAGATAAAGGCACTCCGTTATTCAAAAATAATTTGTGATTTTTCAACCACAAATAACTTAGATTACTGCAAAGCAAGTCTCTAGGAATAACACCATATTTATTTTTCAGTTTCTGAATCAAGGCTATCTTGGGCCTTGAAATTTTTATTATGCCTGTGTTCCTTATTCCCTTGGGGGGAAAAAAAAACTATCAAAAGTAATTTTGAAAAGTAAATAGGATGAGAAACAGCCCTACAAATGACACGATGCATCCATGTTTTAAAATGTGGAGCCCAAGCTTTGATAAGGCATCACGGTTTAATTTATTATTGCTGCATGAGTGTTACAAAGTCTTCTAATTCCTTCAAGTAGGTTGATACAGGATATGCAATTGCCCCAAATGAAGTACAAGTTGTTATTTTTTTTCATTTTGAAATCTGATTTGATTTCTACTCCTTGTAAATTCTATGTAGTATTTACTATACACTATTTGAAGAAAAGAGGACTTGAGATTTGAATTTCTTGCAGAACTACCAGAGTAATTAGACTTGTCCTCTTTCCTCCAAGTCTGACACAATTATTCAGAGAAACAGCACATCACAAAAAACGTTCCTCCTCTTTCTCAAGCCTCAAGGACAGCATTGCTTCATGTATATTTCAATAAGGGATAACTTTGCTATTTCTGACAAATGTGCAAGCCCTTTACAGCATGAAAGGGAAAATACAAAAGTTTTACTTTCTAGATCCAGGTAAGAACCTGTCCCATTTTAAAATGTTCAGCCCACAACACTGGTAAGCTTTGAAACCACACTTTAGAACAAACTAAATGGAACTCATTCAGAGAAAAACAGCAAATGAGGGGAGTCCTCTCAATTCATGGTACAAGAGGAATTATTATTTTTTGGCCATACCTGTAGCAAGCAGGAGTCCTGGGGTAAGGCTCAAACCCAAACCACAGGAGTGACCTAACGCACTAAGTGACAACACTGGATCTTTAACCCGCTGAGCCACTAGGGAACACCTAAAGGGAATTATTTAAGGAACTAAAATATTTTATGGGTATTTAAAGACTATAAGCATATTAATTCTTCCATATTTTGAATGGATCAAATACAGCATATGAAAGGTGTACATCTGTTTTAAAAAGCTTGAGCCAACACGTGATTGCTCAAGGAAAAATATATTACATCATTAATAGAAGGGAAAGCCTCACAACATGAGGCTTAAAAGTGTGGACACTTTATCAGATTGCTCGGGTGTTGTTTATGACTCAATCACCTATTAATTATATATTTTTTTAACTTTTTATTTATTAGTGTACTGGTTTTTAAAATTCCGCTCATCTCTTTGCCTACACTTTGATCTTCTACTTTGTAATGCGAGGGCTGGAAGTCTCTAGACCAGTGGCTCCCGTGGGATACTTCAGATTTATAAGGTCAAAATGGTTATCAGTGAGGATTCTGAGATATCATTTGCTTTTTTCACTCTCATTCTGTCACAAATGTACAGAGGAGTTTTCAAGAGGCTGCATGACACATGATACGACAACATAGAAGCAAATATAGTTATTCAGCTGTCTCCTATGAAGTTGGATATTAAGCATTTGCAACAATGCAAAAATATGTCCAACTTCTAATATCTTTCATCTTTGAAAACAGTCATTTTTCATAAAGATCTTATTTTTGTCAACATCTAGTGGGTCGATTATTGTAATTTCTAGAATATGTCATAGTTAACATGGTAAACGGGAACAAATACCATCCACGTAAACAAAAGCATTTTGCAGTCCTCAGCAATTTTCAAGAGCATAAAGGAGCCCTGAGATCAGAGGGTCTGAGAAACACAGTCGTAGACTATGTTTCTCCATTGCCAAATGGACCTGTTGGATTCCCAGGGGCCCTAGGGCCATGAGAAAGAAGAACGGAGAAGGGATCAGCTTCTGCTAGTCCATCTGCCCTTCCTGTTGCAGTTCTCCAGGCTTTCATCCTTGTAGCACCTGGTCCCAGGAGAAACAGGCTCTAGTCTCCAGCTTACTGCCACACCAGGAAGGCAGAGTGAGCTTTGGCTATACAGTCCTGCATGGACCTTGCTGACGCTACTAGAGGTCTCACTTCCAGGGCTGCAGGCTTCTCCTTGCGCTCCTGAGCTACCAGAGCCAGTCGGGAAGGAGTCCCTCCACTAGGAGTCCAGTGGCAAGGTCAGCCAGACAACATCCCCCACCTCGAACTCTGCCTTTCAGTTCCAGGAGGGCCCCGTCCAAGCTTCTGGGTTTTGACCACTCCAACCTGGGGAAGGCAGACGCTTCCTGTGGTTCTACCTCCGCATACCTCAGTGTTCATCTCTGCTTTCTCAACTGTCGAACACTGTCCAACAGTTTCCCATTTCACTTTCCCTACAGTAACACTGTGGGATTTCTCTTTTCCTGACTGCATGGAGGGGGACACAATTTGCCACAGAATACATCAGACATCTCTGAAAAGCTACACCTAATGAGAGAACCAACCATTTCCATGGTGACAAAAACTGATTTAAATAAGCGAAAAATAAAAACTCTGTTTTGAGCTAAGTCTAAAAATGTGAACTACAATGACAATTAGTACAAGTGATATTAAATATTATGTTTTTTAGACATAACTGCCTTGTGACTATATATATATAAGTATATATATATACATATATATATGTACTTATATATTCCAGGCATTTAAAAGAGCACTTTCCTATACTTGATGGAAATTATCTGTTAAAATGATTACCTTAACAGAGATTTCTAAGACATGAAATGACAAGTGATGAATAATGATAAACCATATTTTCTCTAATGTTTAGTTACTATAATATTGGAGACACCTTAAATACTTTGCATATTATTAGTATGAAAATATAAATCCTGCAACAAAGGTAATTTTTAGCAAATAATTTTCCTTATAGAGAACTTGATACTGATTTTTTCCCTTTAAGGTCTTTACATAGTATACGTTTTTAAATTAAATAATTAAACTTACCACCGGAGAGGAGAGCAGGCTTGCTTTTTACCATTGGACTAGAATGAGGAAACTTGTTGCTAAAGGACATGAATAGGTGTGTTGTGAAGTCATCAGGAAGCTCGGCTTCCAGGAATGTCTTCATAAATAGCTTGAAACCTTCAAAATCTATTGTCTGAAAAAAAATTAAACATATATTTTAAGACTTAGGAATTTTAAGAATCTTTGTTCCAAATCACTAGTAGCAGAAATGATCTCAAACATTCTTATATCATAGTCTACAAAAGCAAGATAACTATATAAGAAAGGAAGCAAGCAGTCTTGGGCTTACATTGGTGGTTAGATTTGTATGTCTTATCTGTAGTAATGGAACAGGAAAAGCAGCTTTCCAGTCAGACTTCTTTGTTTCCACAGTATTTGTGTGGCCTTAAAATTTTTACTCTTTGAAACTTAATTTCCTCCTCTGTAAATCGGGTATCATATTCCCAATACCACAGAGCTGTTGTGATGATTAAATCAGACAATGATGTGAAGGTGCCAATGCAGAGTCACGGAACATAGTACCAATACTCAGAAAGAAAGGCATTTCTCTGGTGTCCTTTCTTTGTCTCTAATGGTGAATATTGTCTTTGGCAACCGGAGAAAGTGGTTAATATGGAAATTTCGCCCCAACACCAAGACCAATGGATATAAAATTCTGAAGTGAAATTCTCAATCTCCCTGTGCAGATTTTCAAAGCAACCTATTTCAAGATCCTTGCTGACTTTCACTTATGGCAGGACTGAAAAAAAGTCAACATGTACTTGCAGGGAACTGTTGCTACATTGAGTCTCCATGTCCGCTTGGGGAAATAGTGATGGAAGCCAACTCTTATCCTCAGGTTAATGAGAGGATGTCACAGGAGCTCCTAGGAGAGCTTGCTTTCTCCAAGCAGATGAGACCAGTGGGTGAGGCTATGACTCCTGCCTAGGGAAGTGAGGACAAGGGTGCAGGTGCTTCAGACAAAGGCAAATAAATGGCATTGCTCTGAGCTTGGACTCCTCCTTATGACTGCATGGACACTGATGCATAAACGTTTTCTAGAAAACAGAAGTAGACCTTATGGAAGAGAAGGTTCCTGAAGTTGCACTGGATCACATCCAGCTGGCCATCTGAAGGGACCAGGAGACCTTCAGAGAAGAAGCTGTCCAGATCAAGATCCACCACTGTCCAGATCAAGAGAGGGCAAGGGCTATAGTCCCCATAGGAAGACCCTGAAGGGCATTTTTTTTCTTACTCAGTTTAATGTATCTGAGATGAAATAAAAATAAGGCAACAATAAAACTTAGCAAACAAATGCTCCTAATTTTTTTTTTCAAATCCCTGGCCAATGAGAATAAGATTAATTCCATAAACTGCTATTTTTGATACAAAAAGTCTATTTTTCCTATATAAAAATATTGGGATAAGGTGGTAGGGAATGTCCAATTTAATTATTGTAATATTTTGAATAAACCTAAAATGGAAAAAAGATATATACAGAGGTATCATCATAAGAAAGTGAACTTTTTGCTGATTCGACCATATGCCAATTAAGTATAGGTACTGGGTAGGCTTTTGTACCTAATATAATCTGAAGCCAACACAAACAAAACCACTCTATTTATTAATGGTTCCAAGTCTCTGCCTACAACTTAACCTGACCTTTTTTAAAGTTTAATCTTGCTTTCCTGATTCATTCTTGGAAGGGCACTTCAGGTATTTATACTGGTAGTGGTAAAAAGACTTCATTCCTGTCCATATTTAATGTATCACCACCCCCACAGAATATTGTAAACTCTACTAGGAAACTGAAACATAAACCAAAAATTAAAAAAAAAATCTGAGTAATATGAAAATATAAAGAATAGCATTGATTACCAGATAAACTTTGAAAAAGCAACTTGCCACAATGAATGAATCCAGGGCTTCAAAATATGTAGATGAGGCTAATCGCTAGACTAGTACCCGAATCGGTATTCTTGAGCAGGGGCACCTATTCTAATAGAATGGCCTATGGACAGAGAAGTCATCTAACCTCAGTGCTGCAAGAGACCAAGATGAGCAGTAATGTTCACAATGTATGAAGGCACAGGGGGAACTAGGAGTTAATTTTATTTGCAAAGTTATAGGAAATGTGTGTGGTAAGTACATCCATAAGCATTGTGATTAGAATCAAAGTTATTTATACTTGGTCTTTTTTCCATAATCTAAGCCTTTTACAGTCAGCATTGCGTTTGGAAACATAACAGATGATAGAAGCATGGTTTGAAGTCAGATTACCTGGATCAACTCCCAGATCCAACACTTTCCAGCTGCATGACAATGGGCAATTTATTAAGCTCTCTGTGCCTCAAATTCTTTATCTATAACCAAGAATAAGAGTGCCAACCTCATGGTTTGTTAGGAAGAACTCCGAACAGTATTTGAAGAATGAGCCTCAAAACCATAGTAACTTAAATGTTTCCATTTGCATTTAACACATCGTTATGTGGTTTATTGGGTTTTTTTTGGTAGGTGTTTATTTGTGTTTCTTTCTCTGCTTTTTGGTTTTTGTTTTGAGAAACCTGGTAACAAAATGTGAACAAAGGACTAGAATTGCTGAAAGTTTTTCTCTGGATCTTCCTTTACAATGAAACTGTATTTTAAACAAGAGTTATTTCAAGTCAAGAGTTTAACACAGTAACACAGGAAAACAACAACCAACCACTAACAACAAAAACTATTTCAGAATAAAACAATTTCATTTCATATTCCAATATTTCTACTAGCCACCTGAGTGATTTGGGACAAGAAATGTATCTGCTCTTTTAAGGAAAAACCTGTCACATCCCAAGTGTGTGCTCCTTACAGAGCCTTACATAACCACATTGAACCTCCTGGAAATTGATGCTCATAATTTAATGATGAAAACCAGAAAAACAGCCAATCAAAAAGAAAATGTGAACTTAATAAATGACACGCCTCTTAATAAGGAATACAGTTCTCCTTGGTCCTTCTTTTTCCAATTCTCAGGAAAACTTTCTGAACTTTCTCCAGTGTGTGTGGTTCTCCCTTGCTCAGCAAGCAAATAAACAGCTAAGTTTTATTATCCAACAACTCTACACCTTAATTTCCTCCATATAAGATCAACCACTCAGGAGTTCCCGTTGTGGCTCAGTGGTTAACGAATTCAACTAGGAACCATGAGGTTGTGGGTTCGATCCCTGGCCTCGCTCAGTGGGTTAAGGATCCGGCGTTGCCGTGAGCTGTGGTGTAGGTTGCAGATGCGGCTCGGATCCCGTGTTGCCGTGGCTGTGGTGCAGGCCTGCGGCTACAGCTCCTGTTAGACCCCTAGCCTGGGAACCTCCATATGCTGCGGGTGTGGCCCTAGATAAGGCAAAAAGATAAAAAAAAAAAGATCAACCACTCAGCATCATTGCCTAAATGTAATAATAAATTGATGTAAAGCACTTAACCTACCCTTGGGCACATAGGCTGTAAAATAAATAAAATGGTAAAAAGGAAAAAAAAAGGAATAAATAAAAGAAAGCACAGGTTTGAGGTTAGATTTTGTATTACCTTAATCTGCCCTCCTCTTTATTAGTCTAGAAAATTAGAAAATTCACTGCATTTTTCCAAATCAAATCCACAGTTTTCTGTGCATCTCAGATGTTTTGCTTCAATTGTTCTGCGTCCAGACAACATTGGCAAATGACTGCCTTCAGAGAGCAAACCTTAAAAAACACATTATCTTACTTAAACAAAATAAAAGCCTATTAAAAACATAAGAATGGAATAAAAATTTCCTTAGTTCTTAAATGATTTCTCTGAGATGATGTCAGCCTATTTATTACTGAAGTTTTACTGATGATGTAAGCTTCTTCTCAGACTTCTTTACAGTATTGGTGGCAGCAAACTTCCTTTCTCTTAACATTTCCTGTGATTACACACAGCTTACAATGTTGCAAAACCTAGACTTCTTTAAAGTCAAAAAGCAACTGCTTCATTCAGTGTTTTGGATTCACTGAAAAATTAATTGTTAATGTCTTTCCTGGTTAAAATTCTCTTTTGTCCAAAATACAAAATATTTTTACAAGTGGGTAATGTCCACAATCTATATGTTTTCTTTGTGATTTAGCAGAAGATTTCCAAATTTAGGTGTCTTATTTTCTACTGCTGATATGTAGCAGCATTAGAATTGGTTTTTGAAGATTATGTGCTTTATATAGAATGAAATCATATATATGCATATCACTGGAAATACTAATTAAAAAAGGGTCAGACAATTGAATGAGTGTTAAAAAAATCAATTTGGCTGTAAGCTCAGAGACACACACAGCAAATGATGTTCAAAATTTTGAAAACTGCCTATTTTTTTTAAGGAGCAGCCATAGTCTATTTAGAGAGATACAGAGAATCTGTAAAGAATACAAACTGAGGAAGCTGCTCAGATATTACTGCCAAATTGGCCCCAATTCAAAACACATTTCTATATGCCTTTCATTATTATATCTGACCATCTGGATTCTTGGTGTTTAAATCTCTGCTAATACTAAAGAAATAACTCCAAGTAGATTCAAAGTGAGTGAAAATAAATGTCGTCACTCTCTCATTACTTTAATTTATTTTGGCAGTTTCAGGATGGAGATTCTCATATTTAGCAAACGTTCACTGTGCATGCATCCATTTTGTACTGGGCTCTGTTCTAGGTGGCGAGGTAAAGATGTTCAGGTACGTGCAAAAATCCTTCCACCAGGGGGTTTATCTTTTAATGAAGGGAACAAGAAAAAATCAAGATAAATAGGCTATGTGTACAATGTCTCACAGTATTAAACGCAGAAGAAAATAAAGAAGGAAAAAGTTTATATATTGGGGATGGTATTGCAGTTTTATTTTATTTTATTTTATTTTATTTTATTTTATTGGGGAGAGAGGTACTGCACCCACAGCATATGGAAGGTCCCAGCCTAGGGGCTGAATCGGAGCTGCAGCTGCCTGCCTACACCACAGCCACAGCAACTTGGGATCTGAGCTACCTCTGTGACCTACACTACAGCTCATGGCAACATGAGATTCCCCGACACACTGAGCAAGGCCAAGGATCAAACCGCATCCTCATGGATGCTGGTCAGGTTCATTACCACTGAGCCACAACAGGAACTCCACTTGCAGTTTTAAATCAGATGATCAGAGAGATAAATGAGAATCTGTTCTTTAAATAAAGATTTAAATGAGATGAGGGAGAGAGCTTCACACGTATCTGGAGAAAGAACAGTCCAGATCAAATGGGTGTTGCAAATGTCCCGAGGTATTAAGAAGATTTTCTATAGGAGCCAGTGACAAGGAGCAGGAGACTCGGGCAGGACTGAGGGAGGACTACAGTATTAAGAGGTGAGGTAAAAGGTCTGATCATTGGTGGTGTGTGGACTGGGGCTGATAGTGTGAAGTATATGAGACCATCAAAAAGCATCATGGGTGTAAGGCAGAGTGAGAAGAACCCTTACTGGAGGGACTGAGGCAGGAAATCAGATCATATGACCATAATAGCATCATATGACTCTTTCACATAATAGGATCAGTTTATATAATAGGATCATACAATGAGTTTTATATCAGACAAGACAATCCAACTTTCACATTTTCTAACAAACTTGTATATACAGTAAATTAATAAGTTATCTTTAAAAAGAATATGAATCATTGAACTATTATAGACTATGTAACTAGGTAAAACTGTTAACAAAGAAACCCCTTTATTTATCACCAAGTGTTGAGTGAGTGCCTACTACTTGTATAATACTGCTGGCTACAGGGCAAAAAAAAAAAAAAGCTCTGATCAAATGGAGTAGGTGGCAACTTAAATAGTTAGACCAGATACTTTCTTTCACCATTTACATTTTGCTTTCTAAGTTATATCATTAACTAATTCAGTTAAATTAAAAATTGATGTAAAGGTCATTGAACCAAAGTATATAAATTAATATGTAGCATGCCTAACTTCCTGAGATTTCACATTCACATTTTTGATATTAAAATACTTTCAGAAAAAATTTACATTTTAAATGTCTCATTTCTTACGCTTATCTTGATTGTTCATTACTTCAAATTTCGGAGAGCTCTTCCATTGTCCCCTAAAACTGCCATGGAGAGACTTCCGTTAAAGAGTAGGGAGTTCGCATTGTGACTCTGTGGTAACAAATCCGACTAGTATCCATGAGGATGCAGGTTCCATTCATGGCCTTACTCAGTGGGTTAAGGATCTGGCATTTCCATGAGCTGTGGTGTAGGTGGCAGACATGGCTCGGATCCTGTGTTGCTGTGGCAGTGACGTAGGCTGGTTTGACCCCTAGCCTGGGAACTTCCATATGCTGTGGGTGCGGCCCTAAAAGAAAGAAAGAGAGAGAGAGAAAAAGTGTGAAAACCCAGATTTTTAAAAAATTAGTTTTGGCCAATGAAGTTATTTTTACTACCTCAGAAGTAATTTATTAATTAGATTTGTCTTTACCTAAGACAAACATTTGTTAAGACCCAGAAGAGAGAAAATTAGAAACACATTTTTCAGTAAGAGATGGTAAATGCAAGAATAACAAACAATGCTGCTCCAAGTTATTTTAGTAATACTGAAATGCAAATAATGAGTTGGAAGGACTTTAAGCAGAGTATTTTTACTGTGATATTCTGTATATCTTGTGACCAAGAGTCTGTATTCAACTAAAGTTTGTACTGCAGATGGAAGACACTTTCATCCAGTAGGACACTGTATGGACTATTTTTCAGTGTAGTCATAAGAACTGGTGTGAGCTGTTAACTGAGGCATATACTAAATGCTCTAAAGTTATTTTCTCCTCAAAAAATAAAACCCAATAGAGATTTCTCAAATGACTATGCATACGTATTTCTTATTAATAGTGTCAGGTTTTAGTGATTGCTTACTTGGATCTTCACTTTTAAAGAAAATTTCCAAAGAGAATTCTCATAATGCAGGTATGTGTACAGGCAGAATTACAAGTATTCCTTCCCCGCTAGACTGTAAGACCCAACACATCTTTGCAATGCATGGTAGTTAATATAGTGTCTTTTACATTGTAAGTCCTCATTATATATTAGAAAAATGGACAGTGGACTAACAAAATTTCACTCATTACCCCTTTGCAGGAAATAGAGCAAGACAGAAAACTGATTCAGTTAGAATTAGGATGATAAGAATTTGTGAAATAGAATAAATACAAAAAGCTCCTCAGCAGGAATACATTGTTCGCTTAATAAATTTCAAATGAGATTATTTTAAAGTATAATAATATATGCCTAGATATTTAATATTGTAGTAGCTTAAAACAAAACAAAATCCACAAAACCAATGATAACAAAATAACCAAGAATTTGTACTAGTTTCAAATATATACTATCTTTATATTCTACTTCTAATCCAGGAAGGTCCATATCTTCCAGGGTTAGTACTGAGAAAAACACCAAGATGAGAAGGTATAGAAGACAGGTCAGAACACACTCAGCCAGCATATGAGAGCGCAGAACTGAGATTTTACAAGTGGGTCAAGGAATTCACTAATAATGTTCAGGGCTTAAGAATTCACTGAGTTGACATATTTTGTCAGCAATTTGTAAAATACATTTGAGGGTTTGACCCATGTTTTTTTTTAAATGGAGTCGTGTGGTAGTTTCCGGACCAGGGATCAAATTCAAGCCACAGCTGCAGCAACTCCGGATCCTTTCAACCACTGTGCTGGGCCAGGGATTGAACCCATGCCTCCACAGCAACTCCAGCCACTGCTGCAGTCAGATTCCTAATACACTGCACTACAGCAGGAACTCCATAGTTTGGTATGTTTTGATAGCAAAGGTCCTCTTGACCATTTCTGTTTCTCCCACAGGACCAGATACAATACCTCAATACATAATATACATGCAATAAATGCATTTGGGATACAATCCAATAATTTATTTTTGTTCCAAATGCTTCTCTCACTTTCTGTATGTCTCTCACTAACGGGTGGTTTTATGCCAAATTCCTCTTTTTTCCTGCTTTTTTAGGACCACACCCATAGCATATGGAAGTTCTCAGGCTATGGGTCAATTCAGAGCTGTAACCACCAGCCTATGCCACAGCCACAGCAACTCAGGATCTGAGCCGCGTGTATGATCTACAGCACAGCTCATGGCAATGCCAGAGCCTTAACCCGTTACTTGAGGCCAGGGATCGAACCCACATACTCATGGGTACTAGTCCGATTTATTTCCACTGTGCCACAACAGGAACTCCCTCCAGTGTGTCCTTCTAATCTTTATAGTCAGGGATACAATCTATATCCATAAGTGGAAAAATGAAATTAGACATTTGCTTAAAATATTTGTTGCTTGTAATGCAAACACTAACTAAATGTTACTGTGTTCTAGGAATTGCACTAAGTATGTTATGTGTGTGCTGTACGTTAATCTTCAGAATAACCCAGTTAGTAAATGCTATTATCATTCCTACTTCATAGACAGGAAGCTGAGTCTCAGAAAAGTTAAGTAAACTGCCCAAGGTCAAAAGCTCCTGGTTAGCACCAAGGAGCTAAATATTTTTTACTTCAAAGGCTACTACGTTATAATCTACAAAAGTATAATTTTATAGACAGATTTTGATTTTTCAATATCCACACCTAGTACAACCAGTTTATCATTATCAAATGCACTGACTAAACTATCAATAAGCCAGCCATTTCAGAAAAGGGGAAATAAAATGAAGCATAAAAATAAAAAGGGTATGATTGTCTCCACTCGGTGAAACAATCTTGAAAATTGTGAGTTGACTGTAAATCTTTCTGACATTCTAAGTGTAACTATTATTTTTGACCATATCTGAAATGTATTCTAAATCTACCCCAGCCTCCATAATAATCCCCATTGCCATCTCAGTTTTCATCATTTGATAGCACTATTTCAATAACTCATATCTGGTCTTCTCAAGAACTCAGACTTAGTGTTCACATTGGCTTTAGAAGTATTTTTCTAAGTGGAAAATTTAACTTGTCGATCTTAAGAATATTATTTATGATTTCCTTTACCTAATAAAAAACCCTGAAAATCCTTAGACACTTTAAGCTTTTCTACACAAAACTCTAGATTTATTTCCCCCTAATATCCTTAAGTGCACTTCTGCTCAAAAAAACTATTCCTAATGATGAAAACACACAACCAAAAACAATAGACAAAACTTAAAATGTTTTAGGTGTAGCAAGCATGTAAAGAGTCTGCTGTACTTGTCCTTGAGAAATTACACAAAGATCACCTAAGGATCCCAGCATCTCTTTTTCCTCTAACCTGATTTTTAACTCTTATATAAATTATTTAATAAATTTTATGAAGGAAAGGAAAGAGCAGTCTACATAGAATGTTTAAATACCACATTTCAAAGTTGGCTTTTATCATTAAATGAAGGAGAGTTAGCAGTTTATTTTTCAAATTACTTAAGCTTGTTTTAAAAACTCAACTGTAGTAGTTCCTGCTGCGATTCTATGGTAAAGAACCTGACTAGTATAAATGAGGATGTGGTTTTGATCCCTGGCCTCACTCAGTGGATTAAGAATCCGGCATTCCCATGAGCTGTGGTGTAGGTTGCAGACACGGCTCAGATCTGGCGTTGCTGTGGCTGTGGCAAAGGCTGGCAGTTGCAGCTCTGATTTGACCCCTAGCCTGGGAACTTCCATATGTTGCAAGAGCAGCCCTAAAAAAAGGAAAAAAAATCTCATCTGTAGAGGAAACGATTGGCAGCAATAATTATGGTTGTGTTTTAAATACCCTAAACATTTACCTGTTTTAAAATTTATGTATGTTTATTACAGAAGGTTAAGGGAGAAAGAGATGAACTGTGACATATTAACTATGATAGATATCACCTTGCTATTTGAAGCAGTCAAATCATTAATCCAAGCTTTCAATTTGAGATAAGATGTAGATGGTCCATTATCAAATTCTAAATGTTTTCATAAATAGTGTTTTTTGGAAATGTTGAGATTCAGTCCTCAGTGTAATTACTAGAAACCTGCAAGAAGCTATTCAAATTCATTTGTGTAATTATGACATA
Organism: Catagonus wagneri; assembly: GCA_004024745.2. Classification (NCBI taxonomy): domain Eukaryota; kingdom Metazoa; phylum Chordata; class Mammalia; order Artiodactyla; family Tayassuidae; genus Catagonus; species Catagonus wagneri. The sequence continues at coordinate 19,254,054 of PVHT020000173.1, read as the reverse complement.
ACTAATCTCATAAGTATATATGGACATATTTGCTTCAATTGTTTGACACACTTCCAATCTAAGTGATAGAAATTCTGAGTATCATGGCATAAAAACTGAGGCCACATGTTAAAACCAAAGTTACCGTATATTTCAACAATAATTTAATACATAATATCAAGTTACTAACACAGAATTACAGTAGGCATTTTATTATTCCAGTTGGTATGTTTTCAAAACTCTGTTCTAGTTGCAGGTTTGATAAGATGAGAAAGATGACTGAAATTGGGTTGATAGTAATAGGGAAGAGCAGCAGGAACACTAGTTAACGTGTTCTATCCCTTCCTTAATAACTAATTGCCCTGGCCTTTATGCAGTTGTGGGAGGTGGAGAAAACAAAACAGACACAATAACTACCACCAGGACAGCACTCTGGATGGCAATCAGGCTTGGTGGGGGAAGCAAATCACATGTTATATCCTCCACTCACATCTCATAGTAGGGGAAGGAAGTTAATTTAGGGTTAGAAAAGACATCTGAGTTACAATCTTATATTTCCTCACTTTATAGATGAGAAAGTGAGGCTATGAGAAAATCAAGGTTATGGGATTGGCTGGTGTATCTCGGATATTCTCCTTTTCACCTTTCATACATTCTCCGGAGTTTTCATATGAAATCACATAGGTCCCCACAGCGTGACCAACAGCCACTACGCGGACAACATCAATGGACAGACACCTGTCAGACACAGAGCTAAATACTTTACATATACTTTAGAATTTAACCCTTTTAATTAAACTCAACAGAGCCAAAACTCTTCATTTTACAGGTGAATAAACTGAGGTGAGGAGAAATGAAGTAAGTTATCTAAAATCTGCTCTTATGTGGCAGATGGGGGATCTGAACTCAGTTCAGCTGGATTCCTAAGATCGCATTTTCTCTGTTATACATTCCAGGTGCTTTCTTTAATGGAAAAGTTTGAATCTAGCTCTAGAAGATCAATTACAGCTTACAATAAAATGGTGGTTTATATCATTGCTAACAATTATAACAGTGTCAATATCCTTGTTAATGGCATTTAAAAGACTATATTAGGCAGCAGTAGCACAAAATGTAGGTTACGAATTCCCAGGTTTCTTATTAAGGGATTGAAGCCACTCACTTGTCTGAATATAAAGGGTATAAACATTAGCATAAACCCAGTGCAGAGCACCAAGTAGAAAGATAAGGTACACCTAGAGAACTATGAAAACTTAACTCAGCCTTGGGCCAAGAATCATTTACTGACAGAAAATGTAAAGAGAGAATCCTACACTCAAAACACTGATAGACAAAAAGCACACACAGATCCATAAATGCACATGCCCTCATTCGTTTTTCCTTTGGCTATCCTCAGCTTTCCATGTTCCTTCTACTCTGCAACTGAAATCGCTTCCCCTGATAAAAACAGCTAACAAATGGAACAAAGACTGAGCAAGGAAAAGGAAGGAAGAAGCTCATTCTGCTGACCTTTTGATAAGCTCATTTGACACCAGTTTTCAGAGAGCCTCGAGTGAGGATGCAGGTTGTGGAGAATGATGTGTTTGCTGACCAAGGTGCTTCACAAGTGCCTTTTAAAAAGCTAGGGCCTGCTTCATAAAAGCAGCTGTTTACTCTGAGGAGTTGCCTCCTAATTACATAAAGTCCATATGGACTGTCTTTGGAGGAGCTAGTAGGCTTCCACAGAGGCCAGGAATGATATTAGGGAAGGACCATCTTGAAAGAAGCTAGTACAAATCATCACAGTCAATGAATTGCCATGTTAGCTATGCCTCTTCCTAGGAGACTGTAACGTGGGACCAGTGACCTGGCCAGTTAAGAGCATTCTGATGTAAGTAGTTGTCCTGCAACATACTGGGGATGAAATTACAGTGTTTCTTGTCACTGAAACAACAGGGAAACTAGTGAATAAGAGGCAAAGCAGCTAGTACATATCAAGTATTGACCGAGGGAAACAATATTACAGTTTTAGACAATTCATACATTTTAGTAAGGTGTATTCCTACTGGGAGAGAAAAATCCACTTAGAGAATGAAAAATGTCTTGTAATTCTATAGATCCAGCTAAACTATGGACCTGAAATTTGTTTTACAAAATGGACTTTACTAAGCGAGAATGGCTAAAGCAAGAGATGGGTTACTCTTTCACCCAGGAGGGTGAAAATCAAGAGCCTTTCACTTATATTTGACTCACAGACTCTAAGAGCCTTGTAATCCAATAAAAAACATAGTCCTTATCAATTGCATTTAAACACAACTTTAAGATAGTCATTGTGAATTAATAAAGTTGACTTTCATTAAATAAATATTTATCAAACCCTGAATATATTTTGGTGAAATTGGAAAATTACATTCAATAGTATGCAAAACTGATTCTACTAAGTTATCAGCTCCTCCATTTGACACTAATTGGAACAAATATCAGTCACTTACAACTTTATAAATATTACAGATAATCATGTATTATATGAATCTTACTGGTACCTAAGTATAGCTCAGTGATAAGGATGAGAAATTCATAGCTCACACCAGAATAAAGAAAGAAAAGACAGATTTTAATAGAAAAGAAAATGTCTTACTTGGTTAAGAATGTCTTGTTTCTGTGCATGCAAGGAAAGAAAGAATACATGTGTTAACGTTAGATAATTTATACTCTTAATCTCATATCACTGATAATTTAACTGAAAAGTCAATTTTATAGATTGAATGTAAAACATACCCTAGGATCCATGGGTCTCAAAAATGTGGTTCCAAAATACCAGCTTCAGAATCAGTTGGGAAACTGATAGAAATACAAATTTTGAACCCCATCCCAGAAACACAGAAAGTAAGATAGGGAGGCAATAATTTCCATTTTAATAAGATGCCCAGGTGATTCTGATGCAAGTTAAAATTTGAGAATCATTGATTAGGTCAATCATAGAACAAAATAAGCCAACGGTTCTAACTGACATGAGAAAAATATAATAAATAACACCTACAGTATAACTAACTCCTTCCAGAGAAGAATATAAAAACATTGCAGTATATATAAAGACAGATTATACCTATCCCCACTACTAGTGTTTCCTTCTATTAGGATAGCATGCCTAGCCTCTCTCCCTTCCTTTGAAGATAAATATCTTTCCATACATACGCACTGCTTAATTGCTTCCCATCTCTTTAAATGTTAATTAAATAATTTGGTACTGAATTTTAATTCCAGTGGAAAAATACTTACATGCACAATGGCAAACTGGTTCTTTCTCATATTATAAAATTTTACTTTTGTGTATCAGTTATATCTGAGATGTTCTGACTGTGTTTACTATGAACATTTTCACTGAGACTGGATGGCGACCACAGTCTACCTGTAATCATAGTCCATATTATTCACATAAGAATAGGTGGAAATATTACCTTGTTAGGCATGAGTCAGTAAAAATTACATGCAATGGAGCATGCCATACTCATTACATAAGCAGTGCCGTTCAATGCATGTGAAGTATCTTTCCAATCCCGTTATCCTGCTCATCTCCCCTAGGCCTTCCCTCTCATTCTAATGGCCTAGTTAATTAAGTGAATAGAGAGATCTTCATCTGGAATTCTAAACAACTGGATTTCAATGATGGTTACTGTCACAAGCCTAGATGGTTAATTTTAGGAAAGTCATTTTACTTTCCTTGGAAATCATTTTCTTTTATTTCAAACCTTAATAATCGTATGTGTCTAGTTATCTCAAGCATTTAAGCTTTTATTCAGAAAGAAACTTTACAGTCATTTGTTTAAATTTATATCTTATGATTCTTTTATTTATTTCCTCAAAGGAAAAAACATCAAATGATCTTTAAAAAGACAGGAATTAAAAATAAATGATTCATCCATATATTACACTTAATATTTCTTCTCTACTCAAATAGACTTAAACAGGTCACATTTTCATTGCATTAAGTCTTTATACAGGGAGCTTCTATTATTCAGTCATTTAAGTGAATGATAAAAAAAAGGTATCTACCATTTAGGCCGCTTTACTTTGTAAAGGGTAAAAGTGATTTATAGATACTTAGGTTGCTTTCTCTCTTTGCATATACATTTTACATGGATGATACAAGTCATGTCCAGTTTAGAAAACAAAGTATTAGTTATTCTAAAGCCAGACTAGATTAGTCACTTTCCTAATTTTTTCTTATATAGCTGAACACCAATTAGGTAACCAACTAAGCCTACTTTGGGCTCAATTTGACCTATAGGAGTGAGAACTACATATGTGAGTTGGCAGTATGAATTATTTCCTACTATTAGAGTAACCTTTCATAAACTCACTGGAGGCATGTACTGAAGAGAATATGAAGGCCTTAAAGGTTTCTTTTTCAACACTGAATAATCCTCAGTGTTTCCCATCGGTTTTCACAAAATACATACTCATGTTTAATAGACTCATATAAACTTTAATTTTTCTCCTGAAGGAAAAAATACCTAACAGCTTTAAGATTAGAGAGTGGTTTCACTCTTAAATTAGAAATACTTTTGAGTCATAGCGAAATCTAACTTTTTTGGTTTTCAACTGTTCATTATTTTAATAATGCATTTCTAGAGCAGATCTGTGCACTTATGATGAAGTATTACATTATTGAAAAGGCTGACATCATATATGTGTCTAACAATGAACCTAGTAATTACCTCAATAAATCCAGTATACAGTGACTGAGAATCCCTATGAAATACATACTATCAGTAAGAGTCAGTCTTGAGAGTCCTTTAGATAAAAATTAATTGAAGCAACATGTCTGCTTTGCAAACAAGATCGCATTCCAACTGAATTTATAGCTGACAGCTATCTTTAGAGAGAAAAAAATTGGTTTTCTCTCTGTACATAAAATAAATAACATGCATGTTTTCAACTGTAATTGGAAATGTAAATATTAATGAAATTGTGAGCTCTTATAGCAAATCAGAAAAGTTGCCATCTTTACCTTTCCGACTTTGCTTTCTTGGTATTTGAGATTTTTGGTTCTATAAATTTATCTGCCAAAATTTTTTTTCCTCATTCTAAAGCATCTAGTAAAATAAAATGTGAGGAGGATGTAGGCCAAATGTTTGCTTTTTTGCACCGTGATATAGGCAAATGGGAATGACTTTAAACTGTCTATTTTTTGCATCATATGTAGGCACTAAACATCAATTTTATTTAAAAAAAACAAATCTTCAGTTAAAGTTTTAAACACTATAGTTATATATCAGAATATAGACAGAATAAAAATATGGAATGAAAGAGTCAACATTGGAATAAAAATAATTAGTATTGGCAATACTTAAAGAAAAAAATATGAAAATTTTGAGGTTAGAATTTAGAGTTTGGGTTTTGATTCAGGTATGTTCTATAAATCCCATGTCAGTAAAATGTAAGGGATAGCCAAGAACTGTGCTTCCGTAAACATCTAAAACCACAATGACAATGATAACAAAAAAGACCACATTTCAATCACTTGGAAAAAAAAAATCTATCTAGATGGCTAGACAATAACCAGGCAAAAGAGTCTTCTGCAATTGGTAATTTGTTTTAACTCCCATACAACCCAAATATCACTTGGTGAAGCTGCAAAAGTACTTAGAGCAATAATGATCAAACATTTAATATGTAACATATCTCAGCGAACATTAAATACAAGGTTATTAACAAATAATTAGGAAGGGGAAAAGCATTCATTCAAGCAAGATGTTTCAAAGCAACCGACATAACATCAATTTTTTATTGGGAAAGAATTTCAGGGACTCATAATCTTACTGGTCATAGACTAAAAGAAGACAGAAGAATGTCCTCTCTTTGTAACCAAGTTTAATCTTCAAAGTAATAGACCAGTTAGTTATAATCATCACAGAATCCTTCTTCAGTCTAGGGGAAAACTTCCTTGCCCCATGCCAATGTTTGTTTGGGATTAACATCTGTAGGTCATAGACTGAGAGTCAGGCATACTTTCTTTCTCTTTCTGTCTAATACTATTTCCTGACTTCTAGGAAAATAATCTAACATATATTATAGATAATCTATACTCTTCCAAGCACATAATATAGAAATATTTTTCATAGCAAAATGTTTTTAGATGAACAAGTCATACACTGTTTAATGTATCTTCCAGAATAGAATTTCATTACAAATTTCATTTTATATATGAATATATTTACAATAACTCTTTAAGAAATCTTTCTTCAAACATGTATGTGAAACTTATAAAAGAAAAAAGAAGCTTTACCCCTTCAGGATTATACTTTGCAAGCACACCATTTCCATGGAATTCTTCAAGAACATCTTTTAATTTCTTTGTAGAATCTGTAAGTAGAAACAAAAATTGTTTATATATGTTACTGTGATTATATAACCCAGTACAGAAATATATATTTTCAGTATATATTTTCCAAGCACTTTCCCTATTATGACTATGTTAATTGGTTATGCTATGTCCCTTGCTTGATCGTAGGTTGCTCTAGGGAAGAAAATGCACACTTCATTTTTGCAATCATCCAAATGTATTACAAAGCGGAAACAATAAAATTGCACTAAAAACTGGAATTGAATTGATCAGAACTATGTCTCAAATACAACAAATTATAGTAATTGCTTGGACATGTATCTAAGCAAAAAGTTATACAACTTCAGAGATAAGGTTCTATATTAAAAAAAGACTTGAAGCTGATACCTTATTCCCAAGCCCTTCCCTACGGATGATAAAACACTATTCTTAGTAGAACACGTTCCAGTCTTTTATAGATGTAGACCCAGACCATCTGTACATGCCTACAGAGATATAACACATACAGATGTGTAAATTCTGGAATAACATATCCCCAGAGACTATTTATTTTAAACATGGCTTGATCCCACGATAAAATGGAAGGGAAGAAAACTTATTCACAGGCCTTCCACAGAACCTTAGAGACACAGAATGAAGGTGGGTTTTTCATTTCAGATATGCAAAGGAGTTTTAAAAAAAGCTGGAAATCATTTATAAATGCTCCAGAGAAGGAAACAGCCTTTAAAATTACTCAACTCATTTTTTAGCAGTTTACTGGTCATAGTTTGCACTGGAATATTCTCAGTGAAGAGAACACTAGGAGTACATTAATAAATTAAGAGCCAAATCTCTTCTGTGACTACAATTTCCTTGAACTGAGGCTCAGTGATGATCTTGGCCTGGGACAATTTAAGAAGGTCTGATTCATATTCAGATGAATCAACTCAACTTGTTCCTTTTCCAATTCCATTTTTAATATTTTGACATCTAAAATTTACCCACAATCCAATTCCAACTTCACAATCTAATTTAGAAACTGGAGCCTTATTTTGTTCTTCTATTCCTATCCCAATAATTTTTCTCGGGTCCAGTTTCTATAAGACTTTCCAGCCAATCTTCTACAGATGGAGATACTGGCATGGAATATCACATGGTTCCAGGTATACCGTCTGGACCCCATATTATTTAAACAGAATTCTCTTATATAAACTGCTACACATCTCCTTGAATTCCAAAATTGTGCTATATTGTGAAGTACCACAGTTGGGTTCTAGTACTTTCACGGGAGATTATACACTTACTTATTTTGTAACTCAGCTGCTTTCCTAGATTCGTTCCTATTATCTATCATTAAAAACTTTCCTAACGTTTTAATTACGTCAACTCTGAATCATGTCTGTCCAAAATAACACTGGGAAAGCAAAGAAAAGAAAGGATGCATGAGTCTCACATAACCTCTACTATAAGACAGATACCAAGGAAGTGACACCTAGAAGAACAGATAGTAGTTGAATGAAAGACATCATTTCAATCATATTTCAGCTAATATTGGAGCTTCAAGAATGAGAACATAGTGACAGATTCTGGGCTGAGAAGTCCAGTCAGGCAGCCAGAAAGGCAGGCAGCTGTGAGCTGGGAGAGCAATTCACAGATAATACATATCTGTAATGGGACAAAGGTCTAGCTTCCAAGAAGGCTGGTAATTGAAGTGCTGGGCAGCCACATTCAAACATCTGATTTAACATCTGATTTACCCCCTTGGGATAAGGGATCAGGACAAATGCTCAACACAAAATATTAGGTCTTCTAGTAAGCAAAGGAGGGGTCATGACCAGAGGCAGTTCTGAAATAAAGGACTAATTTCCAGAGTCACTGATGCTTGGCTTGGTAATAGGGCAGGAAACTTGTAGGAGAACACTGGACAACAACTGCCACCATTTGACTAGCATACCCATCTTAGCAGCAAGTAATTTAATGTTAATAACCATAATGGAAGAATGGGGTCATTTTAGGTTATCTTTTCCATCACTGTCAGCATCATCTAAGAAGTAGGGATGTACTAAGTCTAAAAGCAGGATTCATTTTGCTCACCAAAATCTTTGATAAATGCTGGAGCAGAGTAATTTCTATAGGGATTGATAGAGCAGATATTCTCTTATGGTTTTTCTTTCTAGCACCTGCTCTAGTGCATGAGTTTTCCCAGAGGTCTGCTAAAGTGCCCACTCCCTGTGAATCTTCTCATGTTTGGCTGAGTCACATGATATCCAATGCAATGAGAGTGAAACTAGCTACACTTTAGAAAAATTACAGTTAGGAATATTCAGAGTGTTTACCTGATTTTCATTTCATTGAAAATTTAAGTCTTTTTACATAATTTGGTCATAAAAATAAATTGGCAAGTGTATTTGGTAAAGTTTAGGAATCAGAAGAATCAAACTAATGGATTCTAAAAAAATACTACATAAAAATAAAACTCTTTTGGCTTAACTAATATCTCTTTACATGTCTGTTGGAACTTGAATGAGTTTCCTTTGTGATTTCACTGCCTCTTTGCCTCTTTATTCCAAAAAACTCAACACACATTTGTCAGATTAATTGCCAAGGTTCCATAGAGTAATGGAAAGATTTGGATAGATTTGGATTTGAGTCTTGGCTCTAGAACTCTTGGCTGAATATCCCTAAGCATATATTTAACCTCTCTGTGGCTCAGTTTTCTAATACTTAAAACTGGAATAATGATATGGACCTTGAAATACTGTGTCTAGCAAAATGTCTAGTGCTCAATAAATTCCTGTTCCTTTGTTCTACTCTACACAGACTTCAAACACATCATCATTCAGTATTTCCTTTTGTCTTTAAGGTGAAGTACAAGCTCCTCCCACTGGCATCACAGACATGTCAGAATATGATACAAATGTACTTGCAAGTTATTTTTTCTGAATCTTCCATATTTATAACTGAATATACAAATATCCTATTCCTAGGTATCCCATGGTTTTCGAGGCCTTTTGCTCATGATGTTCTTTTTGCCCAGCATTCCAAAAAAATATCAAATGAAGTTCAAGCATAATATATGCCATAGTTTCCCTGCTCTCTTGTCCACAGAATCTCTCAGAGCCACGTTCAACCACAGCAGATCGCAATTTACCCTGAGTGGAAGCCCGATAACAAGTCTTTAAACACCATACCTGATTGAAGCATTGAGTACTATTAATATTATGAATTAAAGTTTGCTTGTAGAATACTTTGGAGTTTACAAAGTGTTTTTTCTTCTTATCTCATGTTAAACTTGAAATTACCTTATAGTTTAGTCTAACTTTCACCTACTTTAAAACATAAAAAGTCAAGGTTAAAGAAACCATGTACAGCAGAAATTGTCACAGAACAGCAGAAACTGACACAACACTGTACATCAACTATACTTCCATAAAAAGTAAAACAAACAAAAAAAGAAGTCACTACATATTCAAAATCACACAGATAAGAGATTAAGGTATTGATACAAGATCTTATATATGACCTAGATCTGCTCTCTTTATGTTGGAAGACTAATCACTTGAAGTTTCCTTTACAGCCAAGACATCTTATTTGGAGACCATAGCCACTGTTAACTTACATCAGAGAATTTTATAACCTATTTTTCTAGTACATGGGAATATCCTGTTTCTTTTTTGCAAGTTCAAATTAACAGATGAAGAATACATCTTCGATATATACAAGAAATATGAGAGAGGCCAAGATGGTGGTGGAAAGATTCTGAGTTCATCTTCTCCCACGAGCACATCAAAATTACAACTATTTATAGAGCAACTGTCAATAAGAATGACCTGAAAACTAGAGAAAAGGTCTTCTAAAACTAAAGACAGAAATCAGAAACCAGAGTTTCAGTGGGATAAGAACCCAACTAGTATCCATGAAGATGTGATTTGGATCCCTGGTCTCACTCAGTGGGTTAAGGAGCTGGCATTGCCACAAACTGTGGTGTAGTTTGCAGAAGCAGCTTGAATCTGGTGTTGCTGTTGTTGTGGCCTTGGCTGGCAGTTGCGGCTCCAATTCAACCCCTAGCCTGGGAACTTCCCTAGGCTGCAGGTGTTGCTCTAAAAAGAAAAAAAAAAAAAAAAAAAAGGGAACTACAATGAGACTGGTGTGAGGGATGGAAAGGTGGTATAGTCAAGACATACGTTCCTGGATGGGTAATCCAAAAAATGGAAGATAATCACACTTACAGAAGTTCCTCCCCATAAGTGATGGCTCCAAGACCCATAAGCAGCTCCCTGGCCAGGGGCCTGGTATAAGAAAGACTTACCCCCAGAACACCTGGCATTGAAGGTGAATGGGACTGGCATTTAGGAGATATGAAGGGCTTTAGGGAACAGAGACTTTGCTCTTAAAGGGCACAAACAAGATCTCAGATGCTCTGAAACCTGGGACAGAAGCACTAATTTAAAAGGAGTCTGGGTCACACCCATCTACTGATCTTGAAGAGCCTCTTGGATGTAGGAGACAACAGGGAGTTTTCCTGGGAACACAGATGACTGTGGCAGCCATTGTTGGGAGTCCATTCTACCATACAGAAGCCCATTTTTTACTAGTACTTGCAAGTGCCATTCATTGTGGAGTCCTCTCCCTAGTTTCTGAGTTCTGGGAATGGCTCCATCCATCAGCCAGTACATGCAAGTTCTACAACATCCCAGGCCAAGCAGGCACTACACAGGGACACAGCCTCACCATCACCAGGCTGGCTGCAACTACAGATTCCCTTGAGCCCTCTTCAAAGAACCTGAAAATCAACTCCACACATCATGGGGCTGAAACCAGTTCTAGGAACCCTGGAACCTGATGCAAACCAGCCAGCTGGGTCAGCACCAAGACCAGGACCCCCATTAAGGCCTGGCTCCACCCACCAGCAGCCTGAAGCTTCTGCACCAGATAGGACCTGGAAATCAACAGGGCTGGAAGCCAGCCTAACACCATGACCACAGTACTGGCCTGACAACAAAAGGAGGTCCATACAGCCCACATAAGGGGCACTTCTACAGCATATAGCTCTGGTGAACAAAAGGGAGTGTGTTTCTGGACACACTCTCTTTTATGTAGGATGTTTATGTAGGATGTTTCCTATATAAAGACACTTATCCAAGATTGGGAAACATAATTAACCTAACAAATACATGGAAACAAAAACAGAATCAGGCAAAAAGGTCAATAATAAGCACACTGTAATTAAAATGGCAAAAAATAAAGAAAAACAGAGAATACTGAAAACAGCAAGGGAAAACCAAAAGTTACATACAAGGGAACCCCAATAAGACTGTAAACTGACTTTTTAGCAGAAACTTGCAGACCAGAAAGGGTGGTATGATATATCTGAAGTGATGAAAGGAAAAAACATTCAACCAAGAATACTATACTTGCCAAGACTCTCATTCATATTCAAAGGAGACATAAAGAGTTTTATTTAAAAGCAAAAATTAAGAATCTAACACCACTAAACTGACTACATAAGAAATATTAGAGGTACTTCTCTAGGTGGAAAAGAAAAGGCCATGATTAGCAATATGAAAATTATGAAAGGAAAAATCTCCTGGTAAAGGAAAATATATAATAATGGAGGTAGATCAATCACTTATAAACCTAGTAGGAAGGTTAAAAGACAAGGTTAAAATCGTCTATATCCATGATAAGCAGTTACAGAATACACCAAACAAGATGTCAAAAACATTAAAAATGCACAAGAATAATACAGTAACATAATAACACTAATTAGAGTCATCAAATCACAAGGGGTAATAAAAAAGAATAAAATCTTGTCTTTTGCAACCATATGGATGGATCAGGAGGGTATGCTCAGATGAAGAAATACAAATATTGCATTTTATCACTTATATGTATGTCTAAAAGTAAAAGAACAAATGAATACAATAAAACAGAAACAGACTCACAGATATGGAGAACAAAGTAGTAGTTACAGTACCGGGGTGAGGGAAAGGGGTAGAAACAAGATAGGGATAGAAGCGAGTTAGTAGGATACAAACTACAAGGTATGTACAATAAATAAGCAAAAATGATATATTCTACACCACAGGGAATAGAGCCAATATTTTATAATAAATGTAAATGGAGTATAATCAATGAAATACTGAATGGCTTTGTTGTACATCTGAAACTAATATATTGTAAAACAATATAAAATATTATAACATGATATTATAAATCAACTCAAAACAAGTCACAAAGGAATAGAGCAAAAGGAGGAACAAAAAAGAACTACAAAAATAACCTGAAAACTATTAACAAAATGCAATAAGTACCTACCCATCATTAATTTCTTTAAAAATAAATGTACTAAATGCTCCAATCAAGATACTTAGAGTGACAGAGTTCCCATCGTGGTTCAGAGGAAATGAATCCAACTAGGAACCATGAGGTTGCGGGTTCAATCCCTGGCCTCGCTCAGTGGGGTTAAGGATCCAGCGTTTCTGTGAGCTGTGGTGTAGGTTGCAGACATGGCTCAGATCCTTTATTGTTGTGGCTGTGATGTAGGCTGGCGACTACAACTCCGATTAGACCCCTAGTCTGGGAACCTCCATCCATATGCCACAGACACGGCTCTAAAAAAGGACAAAAGACAACAACAAGAAAAAAGATACACAGAGTGGCTGAATGAATCAAAAAAAAAAAAACCTATCAATATGCTGCCTACAAGAGACTCATTTCAAATCTAAAGACTTACACAGACTGAAAGTGAGGAGATGGAAAAAGGTATTTCAAACAAATGAAAAGGATACCAGAGTAGCAATATTTATATTGGACAAATGAGACTTTAAAACAAAGACTGTAACAAGAGACAAAGAGGGATATTACATAATGATAAAATAATCAATCTAAGAAATAGATATAACAACTGTAACTATATGGATAGCCAACATAAAAGCAAAAATATATACAGAAATTGATAATACCACAAAAAGAGCAGGGAACTTGTTCTTATATCAGTGGATGGGCCAGCCAAATACAAAATCAATAAAGAAACTGTCTTTAAAGAACACATTAGATTCCCACTCCTGGGAAGATCCAGAGAAAACCATTACTTGAAAAGTTACATGTACTCCAATTTTCACTTCAGCCCTATATACAATAGTTAAGACATGGAAACAACTTAAATGCCCATTGACAGAGGAGTGGATAAAGAAGATGTGGTACTTATACACAATGCAAGATTATTCAACCATTAAAAGGAAAGAAATAATGGCATTTGCAGCAACATGTATGGACCTAGAAATTATCATGCTAAATGAAGTCAGACAGTGAGACACCAACATCACACTCTATGAATTACATGTGGAATCTCAAAAAAGGACACAATGAACTTCTTTCAGATACTGATTCACAGAATATGAAAAACTTTTGGTTTCCAAAGAAAATAGGTTGGGGGTGGAGGGGATGGGCTGGGAGTTTGAGATGGAAATGCTATAAAACTGTGTTGTGATGATCGTTGTACAACTATAAATGTAATAAAAATCCATTGAATTAAAAAAATAAATAACACATTAGAGCAGATGGGGTTAAAAGATATATATATAACATTCCATCCAAAAGCGGGCAAACACACAATTTTTTTTTCAAGTGCACATGGAGTATTCTCCAGCATAGATCACATGCTAGACCATAAAACAAGTCTCAGTATATTTAATATTAAAATCATAGCAATCATCTATTCTGACTACAGAACTATGAGACTAGAAATCAGTTACAATAAAAACAATTGCAGAAAACCTAAACAAATGGAGGCTAAACAATATGTTCTAAACAACCAATGGATCTTTGAAGAAATCAAAGAGGAAATTAAAAAAAATAACCTTAAGACAAAAACAAAACAAAGCAAAAAAAATAACCCATTGTACATTCATTGAAACAAAAGCAGTTCTAAGAGGAAAGATTATAGCATAGAAGCCTACCACACAAAATAAGAAAAATCTCAAATAACCCAATCTTACACCTAAAGGAACTAAGAAAAAATACAAAGAGGTCAAGATGGCAGAGAAGGAAGATAAAGGACTCACTTCTTCTACAAACACATCAAAAATAAATCTAAATGTGGAATAATTCTCAGAGAAAACTAAGAAGCACACTGAAAAAAGTCTCCTGTATAACCAAGGGTGCAGAAAATATCTACATGGAAGAGAAAAGAGATGATCAGGTTAGCATCTGTGTCCCTGAGTAGGGACAGGGGACTCAGAAGAGGAGAGGAATTCAATGGGCAGAGAATCTCCTTGGGGAGTTAATGGTTCAAGATACATAATGAGTGCTCCAGCCCTGGGATCTGATATCAGGAAAATGAAATGATCTTGGTTAGATGGAGATCCACTGGGACTAATAGATGGGCTGTGGGAAGGGTAAGCCAGAACCCTGTTCATGAGGAGCATACATACACACCCTTACTCACAAAACAAGGACCAAAAGGCAGATTGAAACTGAATGCCAATGTTCCTAACAGCATTAGTTCTAATAGCCAAAATATGGAACCAATCTAGCTGTCCATCAACAGATAAATGGTTATAGGAGATGGGGGGGGGGGTTCACCTGTGTTTGTTTTTAGAATATTACTCAGCCATAAAAAAGAATGAAATTCTGTCATTTGTGACAATGCAATGGACCTAGAGGGTATTAGGCTTAGTGACATAAGTCAGATAGAGAAACACAACTACTGAAAATTATCACTTATATGTGGAATCTAAATAAAACAAACATACAAAACAAAACAGAAATAGACTTGAAGATATAAAGAACAAACTAGTAGCACCAGTGAGGAGAGGAAAAGGAGGAGGGGCAAGATAGAGGATTATGTGTAGGGGATTGTAAGGTACAAATTATTATGTTTAAAATAAATAACAAGGAAATATGGTACACCACAAGTTAATATAGCAATTATTTTGTAATAACTTTAAATACAGTATAATCTATAAAAATACTGAATCTCTTTGCAATATACCTGAAACTAATATAACCTTGTAAATCAACTGTAATTTAATTTTTAAAAAGAACAAACAAAATTTGAAGTGAATTGAAGATAATAAATATTAGAGATCAGAGTAGAAATAAAACAGACTAAAAAATGAGAAAATATTCATGAAAAAAGCTCTTTGATAAGATAAACAAAATTGATAAACATTTAGCCAGATTTACCATAAAAAAGAAGGCCCAAATCAATAAATTCAGAAATAAGGAAGAGAGTAACGGACAGCACAGAAATGCAAAGGATCATAATAGATTATTACGAAAAATATACCAATAAAATGGACAATCTAGAAAAATGGTAAAAAGCCTAAAACTGCACAATCACCTAGGACCAAACCTGGAACAAATAGAAAAGAAAATCATGGACATGGAGAACAGACTTGTTGTTGCCAAGGGGGAGGGGGAGGGAGTGGGATGGACTGGGAATTTGGGGTTAATAGATGTAAACTATTGCCTTTGGAATCGGTTAGCAATGAGATCCTGCTGTATAGCACTGGGAACTATGTCTAATCACTTATGATGGAGCATGATAATGTGAGAAAAAAGAATGTGTAACTGGGTCACCTTGCTGTACAGTAGAAAATTGAGAGAACACTGTAAACCAGGTAGAATGGAAAAAATGGAAATCATTATAAATAAAAAAAAAGAAAATATGAATAGACCAATTATCAAGAGTGATACTAAATCAGTAATTAAAAGATTCCCAACAAAAAAATCTAGGACCAAATAACATTAAACATAAACTCTACCAAACATTTCAGGAAGAGATAACACCTATCATACTCAAAGTACTCTAAAAAATTATAGTGAAAGGAACACTTCTATACTCATTCTACCAGGCCAGCATCATTATGATACTAAAACCAGACAAATACAGCCAACAAAAAAGAAAATTTCAGGCCCATATTCATAATAAACATAGACAGAAAAATGTTCAACAAAATATTGGCAAGCTGAATTCAGCAATACATTAAAAATATCATATGTGGTGATTAAGTGAAATGTTATACAGCTGCAAAGATGGTTCAATATCCATAAATCAATTAATGTGATATATCACATCACATTACAAAAATGAAGGATAAAAATCATAACATCATCTCAAAAGGTGCAGGGAAAGTTTTTAACAAAATCCATTTAAGATAGAAAAGTGAAGTTCTTAAAAAAGTGGTATAAAGAGAAGATACTTCATTAAGTTAAGCCACACATGACAAGCCTACAGCTAACATTATGCACAAAGGTGAAAAGCTGAGAACAATTCTTCTAAGATCAGCAGTAAAACAAGGATGCCAACTCATTACGTTTATTCAACATAGTATTGGAAGTCATGGCCATAGCAATCAGGAAAAGAAATAAAAAGAACCCAAATTGAAAAGGAAAAAGTTGTCAGTGTTTTCAGATAAAATGATAATCTATATAAAAAATCTTAAAGATGCCACCAAAAAAACTGGTTAGTATAACTCATCAATAAATTCAGTAAATCTGCAGGATATAAAATTATTATCAAGAAAACTGGTGCATTTCCATATATTAAACAACCAACTATGGATAGGTAAATTAAGAAATCAATCCCATTTACATTTGCATCAAAAGTAATAAAAAATACCTAGGAATAAATCAAACCAAGAAAGTAAAAGACTTGTATTCAGAAAAGTACAAGCCATTGATGAAAGAAATTAAAAACAACACAAATAATGGAAAAGTATACCATGCTTGTGAATGGTAAAAATTACATTGTTCAAATGACCATATTATGTAAGATTATCTACAGATTCAATGCAATCTCCATCAAAATACCACTAATGTTTTTACATGGAAAGAGAACGAATGGAAACATAAAAAAGACCCTGAATACCCAAAACAATCTTAAAAAAGAATAACTAAGCTGGAGATATCAATATCCCTGATTTCAAACTATACTACAAAGCTTGAGTAATTCAAACAGTATAGTATTAGCCCAAAGACAGACACAAAGACCAGTGAAACAGAATAGAGAGCCAAGAGATAAATCCAGATTTATATGGTCAGTTAATCTACGACAAAGAAGGTGAGAATATACAGTGGGGAAAATATAGCCTCTTCAGTAAATGGTGCTGAGAACTTAACAGCCCATCCAGAGAATCAAACTTTCTCACACTATATACAAAACTAAACTCAAAATGGATTTAAGACTTAAATGAAAGACGGGAAAGCATAAAAATCCTAGAATACATAGGCAGTACATTCTTTGACATTGGTTTTAGCAATATTTTCTTAGGATATGTCTGCTCAGGGAAGAGAATCAAAAGTAAAATAAGCAAATGGGATTACATCAAACTAAAAAGATTTTGCATGGAGAAAGAAATTACCAACAAAATGTAAAAGGTCATCTGTTGCATGGGAGAAGATACTTACAAATGATATATCTGAAAACGGGTAAATATCCAAAATATACAAATACTCTATGTAATTCAACATCAAAAACAAACAAAAATCCATTTAAAAAACTGGCAGAGGACCTAGACAGGTATTTTTCAAAAAAAGACCTACATATAACCAGCATACACATGAGGGGAGTTCCCTTCGTGGCTCATTGGTTAATGAATCCGACTAAGAACCATGAGGTTGCGGGTTCGATCCCTGGCCTTGCTTAGTGGGTTAAGGATCCGGCGTTGCCGTGAGCTGTGGTGAAGGTTGCAGACGTGGCTGGGATCCCGCGTTGCTGTGGCTGTGGTGTAGGCCGGCAGCTACAGCTCCTGTTAGACCCCTAGCCTGGGAACCTCCATATGCCGCGGGTGCGGCTCTACATAAAGGCAAACAGACAAAAAAAAAAAAAAAAACATACACCTGAAAAGATGTCCAACATCACTAATCATCTGGGAAACGCAAATTCAAACAACAATGAAATATCACCTTACACTTGTTAGAAATGGCTGTTATCAAAAACACAAGAAATAATAAAAACAGTACATTGTTCATGGGAGTGTAAATCACTAGTCGCTATGGAAGACAGTATGGAGTTTCCTCAAGAAGTTAACTTCTGGTTATTTATCTGAAGTAAACAAAAATACTAATTCAAAAGTTATATGGATCCATATGTTTATTGTGGCATTATTTACAATAGCCAAGATATGGGAGTGATAAAGATTGTATTGGTCTAGCATGGCTCTCAGAAATAGGAATTTTTTAAAAGGTTAGAAACATGATTCTTATATTCAGCTAAGGCTGAAATAACCTTTGATCCCATTCTTAAAAATAGACACAAAGAAACTGAAAGTTAATCAGTATTTTTATTTCCTGCTACATCTTCCTATGTATGTAAATATGTTTTAACTGGTTATGTCTTAAGGAGCTTCTATTAGGGAAACATAAACTTATTAGTACAGTTTATTTAAAAATGTGTCTATTCCCAACTCTGGTCACAATTGCAAAAAGCACTATTTTGAAAATCCAGAAAACCCAGAAGTTGATATTGCTATTAATGCAATTTCCAAGGTGACATAGAAGATGTTCTGCATAAACTATACAAGACGGTATTTAGCTAACTATCGCCAAGAGACAGAAGTTCACATCTACTTGTATGAGAATTATATTAAAAGTATAAATAAATTAAAAGAGATATGTGGAACTATCATTAAATTTTTAAAAGGTCACATTGTGGCAGTTTATATGATAATTTAAATATATATACCTGAATTTTTAAAAATATACTAAGCAGAAGATTCTGATGGTTCCACTATACTAGAAAGAGCTGTAAAATAAGCTCTTAAGCTACTCCGAGTGCAACTTTTTCTCTGTTCCTGCCAAGTTCCCTCAGATCGCTGTTAACATATAAATAATGGCGATATCTTAAATCAAAGAGCTATACACATTGCAGTAGCTTTGTCTATTTACCTGGAAAGACAACTATTTAATCCCAGAATAACTGCTGATTTGAGAATATGAAGAAAATTTCCCTTCTTCTTTTAAAATTCATTATTTTCTGATAATACTCTTAAACAACTAATCCTTAAAATACTTTTATGTATTTGCTATTTTTTTTCCCTTCTCAATCTACATATACTTAAATTTAAGATGTGTGAATCTAGTGCAATGCCTTGGACAAAATATTCTGAGTGAATATTTGTAATATGCACCTCTGTGTTCATTGTAGCATTATTTACAATAGCCAAGACATGGAAACAATCTAAATGTCCATTGACAGATAAATGGATGAAGATGTGATAGAAATGTGCAATGGGATATTTCTCGGTCATAAAAAATAATGAAATGATGCCATTTGCAGCAACATAGATGGACCTAAAGATTATCATACTAGGTGAAGTAAGTCAGAAAGAGAAAGAAAAGTTCCGTATGATACCACCTATATGTGGAATCTAAGATAAGACATAAATAACTTATCCATGAAACAGAAGCAGACTCACAGACACAGAGAACAGACTTGTAGTTGCCAAGGGGGAGGAAGGATGGTGGAGGAATGGGTTGGGACTTTGGGATTAGTAGAGGCAAAATATTATACATAGAATGGATAAAAACAAGGTCCTACTGTATAGTATAGGAAACTCATGCAATATCCTCTAATAAACTTCAATGGAAAAGAAAAAAAAAAAAAACATAGTGCCTATAGCGAAGAATTAAAAAAAAGAGTGAATCTTTAGATAAACAAAGCATCTGATAATTTTGTTATCAAACTTAAGCCAGCCCAACACAGGCCTAAGAGCCCATGAAATAATTTATATTGTATAAAGATTGCATTGTGTTGGAGATTCATTAAGAAAATATATACTTTTATTTGAGCCACTCATCTATACAATAACAAAAGTTGATAGGGGAAACTTTTTAATTAAGACTTTTAATTGCTGGTTGAATTGACTTGTCAGATTCAGTGAGGTGCTGGCAAATTTTTAATAACTGCTAAGGGTATAGAGTGCTGACTTGAAGTGTTTCCTACTTTAGGTCTTATAAATATTCCTACTGTGGCCATTGCAGGCCTCTAATATCACGTCATGAACATGAAGTTGAGAAGAGATGACAGCACTGTCTCACATGAGCAGTATTTGATGAACTAATCAATACAAAAAGTTATATACTTGAGGGAAAATAAACAGGTCTTTCAAAACAGAGAGAAAGAACAGAAG
This sequence comes from Catagonus wagneri, assembly GCA_004024745.2. Classification (NCBI taxonomy): domain Eukaryota; kingdom Metazoa; phylum Chordata; class Mammalia; order Artiodactyla; family Tayassuidae; genus Catagonus; species Catagonus wagneri. Next base: position 19,233,633 of record PVHT020000173.1, on the reverse strand, counting down.
TAAAAGTTCCCAGTTGCAACTATGTAATTATTCTTACAAATATCTAAGAGGCATGCGTTAAGTTTAGAAGGAATATTATTTTAAGGACCTGGGATACACCACTATATACAACTGAAAATATCCTGGCTCATGTGGTTCATAGTCTCATGCAAGAAGATAGAAAATAAACATAACACACAATGTAGTATGTTAAAAGATTTTAGCTGCAGTGGGAAAAAAAAAAAAAACAGCACATGGTAAGAGGGATTATCAGCTTGCAGGACAGTTTATCCTTTTAAATAAAAAGGTTAGAGTTGACTTTGGTGAAAAGGTGACATTTGGGCAAAACTTTAAATCTGATTTATGTTTTAGAAGAGGCACTCTGTTCATGTAAAACTGATGATATCTGAATAAGCTTTGTGGACTATACCAATGTTTACTTTCTGATTTTGACAGAATTTTATAAACTGTCATTACGTAAGATATAACTACCTGCAACTGGTACATGGGATCTCCTGCCAAATTTTTTTTGTAAGTTTCAGTGAATCTATCATCATTCCAAAATATTTTTTATCGCATCATTCCAATGAACTGAAAACAGACTGCAGAAGCAGAGAAATAATTACGGAATTATTACATTAATTCAATTGAGAGATTTGATGACTTTACATGAAGGTAGTAGTGACACAGCAGGAATAATGGCTTATTTTGAATGCACAGCCAAAAGGGTTTCCTGATAGACTGGATATGTGTTGTGCAAGTGAAGAGTCAATAATGATCCTAAAATTTTAAATTTGAGGAATTAGAGGGATGAAGTTGCCATACAGAGGAATGGGGAACATGGTAGAGGGAGCAGATACGGATGGGGAGTTCTCCATTTTAGTTTTAGGCATTTTATATTTGAGAAATCTATTAGACAATCCAAATGTAGCCATCAAGGAAGCAATTATACCTAAGTGTTGAACTCAGGAGAAGGGCTAGGCAACAAAACTAACTTTAAGTGCTATTTGCATGAATCAGATTTAAATCCACAGAGCTGGATGATATCACATGGAAAACAAACAAAGAGAAGACACCGAGGATTGAGACCGGGAATATTTGGAAATTTAGATTGTCAGGAAAAGAGTGGGAATGTGCAAGGAGACTAAGAATGATTATTGAGTGAAATTAACAAAACAACAGAAGAAGCGATATGGCATGAAAGCTAAGTATCACATCATGTCAAGTAGGATGAGGAACAGAAGCTCATCATCGGATTTAGCAAGAAGAAAGTTATCCCGGTCCTGTCAGGAACTGTTTCAGTTTAGCGGCTGAGACAAAAGCCTGATCAGAATAATTAAGAGAAAATAGGTTTGGAGGAATGGAAAGCAGCAAACAGAGGCAAGTCATTCAAAACGATTTGCTGCAAATTGAAGCAAAGAATTTGAGCAGTAGCTAGATTGCAAGAAGTGGACTCAAGATGATCTTTTTTAAGAGGAGAAAAAAGAAAACAGCATGCAGGTATAAATGACTCAGTGGAAAGAGAAAAAATTAAAAATGAAGGAAAAAGATGGAAAACCCACAATAGCGGTGTCCTTAATTGGACAAGAAAGTATGCAATCTTGTTCACAGCTGAAAGTGAGAAGGTCTGACTTAGGGTAGAGGAAAGGACAGTTTACCTAAGTAAAATAGAGGAGTTTGTGGGCTCATGGGCTGGGGCAGGTAGAGGTCCAGCTGGTATATGTAAAGTCCTCTTCTGATTATTTTAGTTAATGAAGGAGAAAGAAAGGCCATCTGCTGAGAAAAGAGGACAGGGGAAGTGATTAAGTTTTAATGGGAGGACTGAGGTGTTGAAAAGTCACCCAGGAGACAGCAAAAGTGAATGGATAAGGGAAATGTGTCAAGACTGTCAAGCTGCACTGGAGGCCAGGCAGCTATAAAGCAGAAGGAGGGTTAAATGGGGTTATGGTTTGTTTACACAAGTGCTGTGGAGGGAGGGGGCAGCAGAGTTGAGGAAGGAAGCAAGGAGACAATTTCAATGACTTCTCATGAGGACTGCATCTAGGACTTAGATTTTATTACTTTGAGTCAGGAAAAGTCCACACTGACTCTTCAGTTTGAGGGAACAATTCCTGGCAGGTATTGTGCTTTTCAGAGCTTTATGTCTTCTGTTCAGATGCCAGCCTCCTCTGTACCAGCCACAATATGACATGGAAGACAGAAGTTGGTAGTTCAGGTTGCTTTTTACAAGATGCCCACAGAGTTAACTGTACATCATACATCAGTGGTTCTAGTCTTTCTTTTTGTTCACTTTCTTTCATTTTTCTCTCCATTTTGGTAAGCGGTATGACACTTGGATATGTAATGTTCTGTTTAATAGTTGTCTTTTCAGCTTTCTTCCTTGTCCAGAGGATGATAAAATAGAAAGTCCAAGGGGTTCAGCTCTGTGTGGAGCCACCATTATCAGTAGTAAAAAGGGCTATTTCTCTAGAGAGGCATTCTAAGCCTCTTGTCCCCTTTCTGCTGCTGCTGCTCGTACTTCCGTCTGACAATGCTCCAGCCACTTCAGCACATGTTCCCTCAAATCATTTTGGAGAAGTTGAAAAGTAACAGTGAGATGATTCTTGATAATTTCTAGTCCTTTACAATACTTTCTAACTTTTATGGTTCAAGTTAAATATTTTTTCCCCACTCCTTGAACTTAAAGTCTGCTCATTTACTCTCTAATTTTTTCTTTCTTTTTAAAAGTGATTTTTGGGTCATTTATTAAGTTCAGTGAGGAAGATTTTATAAACTGAATTAATTGTATTTTTGCAGAAAGATGACCACATTCTATTTACATATATATGTTTATATAACTGCAATAAATGATAATTTCAAGTAATATTGTTTGAGCAGTTTCTTCACAAATACCATGTGGAATCATCAAATTAATGAGCCATTTTTAACTAAATAACAAGATTTTTAGATTGGCTAGTGCCAATTAATTACCATTTACTATTTTTGATGACATTACTGTTATTAGTAAGTGGGAATAATAATATTATCTTCCTTGTGCTTCTGCTGAGATTAGGGCTGGGCACACATTAAATATTATTAACTCCGAGACCTTATCATCATCTGTGCTGACAGATTTACACTGAGCTCTGAAAATTTTTTTTGCCTTAACATTAATTTCAGATTATCATCAATTTTCATTTTCTTTTGCATTTTTGCCATATGCTTTAAACTTATTTCAACTAAAAACAAGGGTATAATGGAAAATATTTTAAATTAAAGTTATGTTTGGGAGTTCCTGTTGTGGCTCAGCCGGTTAAGACTCTGACTAGTATTTGTGAGGTTGTGGGTTTGATCCCCAGCCTCACTCAGTGTGTTAAGGATCCAGCGTAGCTGTGAGCTATGGTTTAGTTCACAGATGCGAACCAGTTCTGGTATTGCTGTGGCTGTGGCGTAGGCCCGCAGCCAGAGCTCTGATTTGACCCCTAGCCTGGGAACTTCCATATGACACAGGTGTAGCCCTCAAAAAAAAAAAATTAAAATTATACTTATCAATTTTAATCTTGTTATGGAAAATTCACTTTCACAGGCAATAGAATTAAATGCAGTCATTATATGTGTTTCAATTAAAATATTGAATGAAATTCAACTATGAGTTAAAATTTTAAATCTCTACATCATTAAAACTTTTGAAACCCACACTAGTTCAGAAGATGAACATTTTGTTTTATTTTTTAGAGTCTTTTGTGGGTTGCAAACCATTTACTGAGGAATCAATATTTTGGAAACAACAGCAAATTCTCTAGTCACAATGTTAATGACATCTTGTTTTAAGGCAATGCAAAATTACCAAAATTTCCAAATAGTTTCTGACCATAAAAATTTCCAGCTCTCTGTACGTTTACCAACAAACACAATATTATATAATCTGGATAAAAATGAATTCTATTTAATTTTACTGGCACACATATCTCAAAGAATAACTTACTCACATACGTACTTTAAAGAGCATAAAATTCCAAAATATTGTCCCCAGTTTTAAATTCAAAACCGAACTCAGGGAAATGGACCATGTTTATCTTGTGGCTTTATGTATCCAGCCTCTGGAGTCTATGAAAGCTTTAGTGTGAAAAGGAGGACTACAACTCTGCATGGGAATGTTCTAGACCTCAGCTCTTAGATGATCTTTAGGATAGTCCTCTCATAAAAGTGACCACCATTTTCTCCCTCTAACACTGGGGAAATAAGAAGAAACAATATTTAGGAGTTCCCGGTGTGGCACAGCGGAAACAAATCTGACGAGTACCCATGAGGATGCAGGTTCGATCCTGGCCTCGCTCAGTGGGTTAAGGATCCGGCGTTGCCGTGAGCTGTGGCGTAGGTTGCAGATGCGGCTCGGATCCCGCGTTGCTGTGGCTGTGGTGAAGGCCGGCAGCTACAGCTCCTGTTAGACCCCTAGCCTGGGAACCTCCATATGCCACAAGTGTGGTCCTAAAAAGACAAAGACAGAGATGAAGACGAAGAAGAAGAAACAATATTTAAGTCATGGCAGTCTCTGATTCATAATAAAGAACATCCTCAGATACCCTAGAAGAGTACTCTGTCCCACACCCCTTAAACATCCCTCTCCTAATATTCCCACCTCTAATCTTCACTTCTCTTAAATCTTACATTTGGACAGAAAATTCAGATCAGAAGATGTTGGAGATTTCTAACCCCATTTTTGGATAAATAAAACAAAGGGGGAAAGGAATTCCAGTTCAGAGAGGAATGTTTTTCTGGCACACCCAGTGTACCCAGACATTAGCACCTCTAGTAATATTAGTACTGGTATTATATTTGAGAACTATATTTAGAATTAAACTTACTACTCTGAGAAGTGATTGGCTTTAAGTTCCCTCAGACTGACAATTTTAAGCTGAGAAATTTACCTACCATGTGACAATCCATTTTTATATTTTGAAAACTTACTGATCAGAGCTTATCCTGGAGATGAAACGTGCTGTTTGGATATTATTGCTTAGTTTTCTGAATATCCCTGGTCTGTAGTGTTCAACAGAGAAATTTATGGTGTCATTTTTTTCTTAATGGTCTCTCTCACACTTTACATTTTACTTTGGAATATCTGCTATAACAGCTTCCAACAGACTTTGCCATAATTTGTCATCACGTGAAAAAAAAAAAAAAACTGCTAAAAGGCTAATAAATGTTCTGGCTATTCTGAGTTAGAAGATTTTGGATGTATTTTAACTGTATTTCAGCCATTCACCTGTTAGGGTGAAGGCTTGTCCCACATTGTTTAAATATTTTTGAAGATCTAAAAAAAGAAGGAAATGATTAAGAGTAATGATTTTGCAGAGGGTTTAGTCACAAAGCAGTTGGAGGTGGTTGAAGGACCGTGTACCACTGTGCAATTGAGAATCAGAAATGAGATGATGAATGAGACTACAGCAGCCTCCCCAGGGGATTGTAGGAAGCTACTCATCAAAGTGCTTCTACTACAGAGGAAATTCTCAGTCATATTTGGGGGCAGGGGGGAGAAAAAAAAACTTCCAGGAACACAAAAGCTGCCAAAGGTAAGCTATTATTTTCTTAGGCTGCTGTGAAAAATCACCACCAACCTGGTGGCTTAAAACAACAAAAATTTATTTTCTCACAGTTTTGGAAGCCAGAGGTCTGAAATGAAGATATCTTTAGGGCTGGGTCCCTCTGGAGGCTCTGAGGAAGAACCCATTTGAAGCCTCTCCCTTAGCTTCTGGTGGCTGCTGGAAACCCATGGCAATCCCTGCTTTGTCAACTGGCTTCTCCCCCAGTGCTGTGTCTTCTCTTCTGCCTTTTCTTTAAACTCCCAGGCCTGGAATCGAATAAAAGCCGCAGCTTTGACGTGCAGCCACAGCTGCAGCAACCTCAAATCTTAACCCACTGTGCCTGGCCAAGGATGGAATCCCACCTCAGCAGTGACCTGAGCCACCACAGAGACAACTCAGGATCCTTAACCCTCTGTGCCACAGTGGGAACTCCCTCTTCTCCCTTTTCTAAGGCACTGGTCATTGCACTTAGAGCCCACTGGATCCAGGATGAACTCATCTTGAGATTTTTTTTCATGACATTTGGAAATACTCTTTTCCCAAATGAGGACATCTTCACAGGTTCCAGGGGTTAGAACTTGGGACGTATCCTTTTTTTTTTTTCGGTGGTGGGCAGGGGAGCTATTCAACCACAACACATTAGATTTAGGTAGAAACTTCAACGGTAATATTCAGCCAAAACTTTTATAGAAGTGCCTCTCTGAAAAATTTCCAGGGGCCTTAATGGAATTTAATAAAGTTTATTTTTTGTTTCAAGGAATGTTAGTTCAGATTCTGTGAGATGTTCATGCAAGAAACTGGTAAGAATCTGAGAAGAATAAAAGGGAGCAGGAGTGGGTGAAGGCAGGGAAAGCCTTCAGACTACAAGCCAGGTCTGGCCCTTGGGAAAAGAGACAAAAAGGAAGAGAATTGGGCAGCTGGGCCTCACCTGATTTAGCTCTGAGAAAGCCTCCATCAGGCCCAGGAGGAACTCCTGAGCAAATACTACACACTGGAAGAGTGTTGGGTTGGAACCTGGATTCACCACCAGCATCAGTGTGCTTGGCCAATGCCTAGGAGCAGTCCAGGGAGAGCTGGTCTCAACATCAACACTGTTAAGTCCAAAGTGTGACGCCTAAATGATGAGCAGGTCGTCAAAGCTCTGTGAAAGGCTTTCTGTTACCATTCATCCAAAAGTTCCAAGAAGACTTCAAGAAGGAGAATTCTGCAAAGAGCTCAAGTCATATCCTGCTCAAGGACATCCTCATAGGATTGTTGATTATGAGATAATGTACAAGTGATCTCCCATTACCACTGATGCTATTACAGCCAGGGTACTGACAACCTTGAAGACATATTACACTAGTGATGCAGTATCTGGAGGAGGAAGCTGATGTGGATGACTTTGCTCTGACAAAGGATTAATAAAATGGTCCCGAGAGCAAAAAGGTACTCAAATTGATCAACTGGGCTACAAACAGATCTCATGCCTAATAATAAATAAAGTATGAAAAAAGACAGTGTTAATTTTTTGCTAAACTTGCAAGATTTTTATGAAAAGAACTAATCAAACACATATTTGGCTTTTATATAGAGGCCAGATTTCCTACTGTGAACAGTGAAAATGTTGAAGAATAGGTTTGTATGCAAAGGATTACAGCACGTAGTTCATTCAACTTAATTATTACTGTGAATTGAAAGAGTAGAAAACATACATGTTTGATGAAAATATTTAAGAAAATTTTAGATCATGCAGATAAAATTTGGCAAACTGTCTACATAAACACAGTTAATTACTCCTCCAACTCAAAACGGTATTATATGAGAAAAGTAAATATTTCAACTTGCAAAACCAATAATCATGCAATTGCATTTCCTTGAGACACTATATTTCTGTGTCCATAGGAATTACTTATACATACTTCCAATTTTATTACATAGACTATTAAGAAGATACATTCAAAAGTAATGATTTGATTAAACTGATTATTTGTAATGCTTCTTCAAAGATATTCTTACCTGAAAAAATAAATTAAAAATAATCTGACAAGTGCATGTGATCGTGACAGGAATATGAGCATCACATATTGTCATAGTAACAGCAGTTGTATTGACACAAGCAAAATGAAGGAAACAGATGTGGAGTTTGAATTTTAAGCCTCCTATTGTCCTTGTCTATGGCAACAGTTGGCAATTTACAATCATTCATTTCTCCATTCAAAAGAGCCAACAGGAGAAAATTGTCTACTGGCTCCATGTACTTGGACTTGGCTTCCTACTTGGACATGATCAAACTTCAGGCACTTATTCCTGCCTGCCTAAGTGCTTCACCAGCTCCTTCCTGCCCATCCTTCCCCTTCAGAAAGCAACAGCTTTGGTTTTATCTTCTATTTTTTTCACCATTAAACTTCAATCAAGAAGTCCATAAAAGTTTAAGTTGAAGAAACATTGTAAATCAACTCTAATAAAAAAAAAAGGTTATTTTTATTTACTCCATCTTTAACATCTTAATCATTCTTCAAGTTTTTCCTTGGAAGGAAAAGGTATTTTGTATCTAATACTTTACACACAGTATCATTATGTACTGTACACATAAACACTAGTAAGTTCAAAAAGTGCTAAATAATTAGGTGTCACATAATTAAATAACTGGTGCTTTAGGGCTTTACATGATGCAAAAGTCTGTTTTGCATGAGTGATTGGGTATTTATTTTGACCTAGGAAAATGTTGGTTGGGTGTTTTTATAGGCTGGGAATGCATCTTTATTTTTCCAAATTAAAAAAAATTTTAAATCCTCATTTTCAATAATGGATTAGTTTCAGAGAATGAGGGATGCATGCATTACACTTACTAAGTAGAAAGAGAATGTATAAAGTCAGTGAATTCAAGTAACTGAAGAATAAAGAAGTAGGTAATGAGGAAGAGACCACAAGAGTGACAAAAGCCAAGAACATCACTGGAATTCAACCTAGCGAATTAGAAGATCCAAATAACCCTGAACAGTACAGTACTCTATAGAAGGTGCTCTAAATAAGGGGTCCTATTCTCAGGTTTATCATGAAAAATGTAATCAATCACGAGGAGCAGAAAACTGCATATTCAAACTATCTATACCATAGAAAAAGTTCTGGAAAGCCGTAAGGGAGGGCTTTTGCCACAGACAAAAGATGAGATCACCAGGAGATGTAAATGGCCTTAAGTAAAAATGACTATATTGGCTGATATCTCTGGGAAATTCTTTTGTATTGAAACCTCTCAAACACCATGATAAAAGCATGTTTGTATCAGACAGTGACGTTTTCCAAAAAAAACATATTGTCTCACAAATTTTTGGTAAGGTCCACTACAAAGGAGAAAAAAAACCCAAAAAATTCATTTTCCTGACATTTTGAATCTGTAAATTGGCTTGAGTTAACAACACTGTGTGATAGCCAGCTACCTTGCTTTTGGCACTTACTTGAATTAGTGTTACTTGCTCTCACCGACCAGACTGGGAGAGTATGAAGAAAGTTAAAAGTCTGTCGGAATGCCTGGGCAGAAAAGATTTACAAGCTGTGGAGAAATCCCCTTGATTTTTTGGTGTGTGTGACAAGAAGAACTGGAGAAAGACTGTGAAAGAACCTCCTCTAAAGTTCAAGTTAGGAGTTCCCGTCGTGGCTCAGTGGTTAATGAATCTGACTAAGAACCATGAGGTTGTGGGTTTGATCCCTGGCCTCGCTCAGTGGGTTAAGGATCCGGCGTTGCCGTGAGCTGTGGTGTAGGTCGCAGACACGGCTCGGATCCCGCGTTGCTGTGGCTGTGGCGAAGGCTGGCAGCCACAGCTCCTGTTAGACCCCTAGCCTGGGAACCTCCATATGCCGCAGGTGTGGCCCTAGATAAGGCAAAAAGACAAAAAAATAATAATAAAAATAAAGTTCAAGTTAAATTAAGAGAAATCCAAGAAATGAAAATAAACTCCAATTATTATCTAACAAGAGATTTACCTAAGACACATTATTCAAGCACAAATACAATTTAAAAGGTTTTAAATTGTTTAAACATTTGTTTCAGTTAGAGTGTAAAATGATGGAAAAGCTGAGAAAAGGCAGTATGAAATGGAAAGTATCAAAAATTTTAGGTTTCTCTTATTTATATGCTACTAACATTGTCATTTTGCAGCTGGTTTTGCTTGAACATTGTTCCTCTGAATAAGGATTATTAAATTAATTTTTTAACAACTGTCCCTTATAAATGTTATTTTATTCTTAACCAGATTATGGTTGGATATCAACCATCCTTTTTAAAATTCAAGAATCTATATATTCATTTGCAACAACCTTTTCCGAACTACTAGGTTTTCTAAGAAAGTCCAAGTTAATCAAGACACATGGCCGATGACATGAAATTGGTAGCAAATTTATCTAAATTTACGATATTAGAAACAATAATTTGTTATTGTCTTAGAATTCCCCATTTCCTTTCCTCCCTTTGCCAAGACTTAATTCCATCACAGATCACAGAGGCTCTCACTGGCCAGAATGACATCATATTAAGGGCATGTGTCCCTTTGCTGTTAAGATTTTCATAAAGGCAAGATCACTGTATTTTTCATGAATATTTAGTTACTATTGCCCATTAAAAAAACCCTAGAAAGCATTTAAATATAGAAAGATATAACCATCTATAATATCTGTCTTCACAAATGACTACTATTATCATTGTGATATCCTTTTGGAATATTTTCAGTATGTATGTGTAAATACATATTTATAAAACTGTCATCAGAAAGTATGAAAAATGGGATTACATATTAAGGGGGCATTTTCATATTTTATACTTAATGCATTTTAATTATTTTTCATGTTAATAAACATATATCCATAACATCATTAGTATTTGTTCAATAGTATGTCCTTGTGTGGCTATGTTTCCTTTACTAGTGCCACATTTAAGCACTGAAATTATTTTAAAATTACATTATTATTAAAAGCATAAGATAATATGAGACAGGGTGTATAGATATATGACCGGGTCTTTCCTATACAGGAGAAATTGACAGAACAATGTAAATCAACTATAATAAATTTTTTTAAAGTATAATAAACAGGACATATATACACATCTTGACACCATATGTTATTCCTGAAAGAAACATAGAGGAGCCAAAGGTTTAATACATTTTAAGGCTTTTTTTTTTTTTTGTCTTTTGTCGTTTTAGGGCCCTACCAGTAGCATGTGGAGGTTCCCATGCTAGGGGTCTAATTGGAGCTACAGCTGCCTGCCTACGCCACAGCCACAGCAACAGCAATGCAGGATCTGAGCCATGTCTGCAACCTATACCACAGCTTATGGCAACGCCAGATCCTTAACCCACTGAGCGAGGCCAGGGACCGAACCCGCAACCTCATGGTTCCTAGTTGGATTTGTTTCCACTGAACCACGAAGGGAACTCCCTCAAGGCTTTTTTATATCATGCTGATTTGTTCGTCAGGAAGTTTGGAGCAATTTAATTTGTCACAATAATATGTAAGTGGGACATGTTTGTTACTGTACATAGAATCTGTACATAATTCAAATGTGGTGCAAATCTACTCCCATCCTGACTACAGCAATCATATGCTCAAGTAAAAATGCCACAATAATTTCAGATTCCATAATGCAATGAATAATTTAAATAGACATAGGAATTATTAGTAAGTTCTCTATTTTTCTGGTATTGTAGCAGAACTATCATTGAGCATCATGCTCTTAAAGATTAATTAAGATAAAGAGACTGAAGAATAAAAGTGCTCTGAAGTGGAAAGAGCATATAAGATTCAGAGTTAGGAGACTTGTACCACTAGGGCAATTATATTCCTTAGACCTAATTTTTCTTATCAGTAAATAAAGATGATAGATTGGGCAATTTCTAAGCCTTTTCCAATTGTAAAATGTTCTGTATAGGCTATACTGCAAGCTCCATTAAGCTAATGACTGTGACTTTTCTTAGTTTTTCCACAGCACCTGGCATACAAAGTACTTCCATAAAAGCCTTTTTTATATGACACATAGATTAAACTAAAATCTACTTTTAAATGAGCATGCTAGTTGCTTATTAAACAAATCTCATTTCACAGGATTGTATCAAAATAAACTAAGCATTGATTTTCCAGTATTAATTATTCTATAACACTTTGCAGATGGAACCATTCTTCCACGTTGATTTGCTTTCTAGAAAGCAAGAAAAAAAAGATTGAGGTCTCATGCAACATTTACTAATACAAAATATTCAGTCAACTAAGAAAGTGCTGTTTTTATATGTCTTGCCTTCAGCTAAGAGAGAAAACCAAAGAAGAAATTGACCTTACCTTTTACTTCTGTATAGATAGCTCTGCATTTCAATGTATGTATTATTTCATTTTTGTAACTTTTAAACATAACGTAAAATTACTGGAGTTCCTGTCATGGCTCAGTGGTAAATAAACCGAACTAGGATCCATGAGGACACAGGTTCAATCCCTGGTCTCACTCAGTAACAATAATACGTCTGCGTTTTTACAATATTATTTAAACATATAACTTAAGTAGAAGAAAACTGAAGACTTTTTTCAATTTTAGGTCTTCCTAGTGCTGAATATGAAATACTATTCCTTTTATTTATGTCAGCTTTCATAAGTTTTCACAAAATTTTATAACTTTCTCCATTAGGCTGTTGTACGTACTTTGTTAGATTTATTTTTATCTTTTATTTCTTTACTGATTTTTTTTGGCATTATAGCTAGTTTACATACAGTGTTCTGTCAGTTTTCTACTGTACAGAAAAGTGACCCAGTCACACATACATATACATATTCTTTTTCTCACATTATCCTCCATCATGCTCCATCATAAGTGACTAGATATAGTTCCCAGTGCATAGATTTACTTTTAGGTATAGTGTAGTTTTGTTATTATTTTGAATGGCATCTTTTTTCTTTTTAACAATATTTTCTGGTTGTTAGTTTTGGAATATAGAGCTATTTTTCTGTATTTATCTTCCATCAAACACCTGGTTACTCCAATTATTAATTCTCAGAATGTTTCATAAAATCTTTGACTTTGATTATTCATCTCTAATTTTATTATTTTCTAAACTACAAAAGCTGTACAAACTAGCCGGAAGCAAATATATGAAAGCATACGAAAGTGAAAACAGAAATTCTCTCCACTCTGCCTTGGGGTAATCTGCTTTTATCCTTTTTCCAGTTTTACTGAGATATAACTGACATAAAGAATTACATAAATTTAAGCTGTAGAGCATAATGATTACCGGAAAACGTTTAGAGAATTTGACTCAACTTTTATATATGATTACCACAAAATTTTAGTGAATATCCATCATCTCACATAGGTTTAAAATTAAATAAAGAGAAAAAAATTTCCCTTGTGATGTGAACTCTTAGAACTTTGTTAACAACTTTCACCTATAACCTAAAGCAGTACTAATTATATTTATCATATTGTACACTGCCTCCCTAGTACTTCTTGATCTTATAATCAGAAGTTTGTAGTTTTTGGCGGCCTTCATGCAGTTCCCCTTCCCTTACCCTGAACTCCCCACCCCTGCCTCTGATAACTACAAATCTGATTTCTTTTTCTACGTTTTGGAAGTAAAACTGACTTGCAACACTATGTGAATTCCTGTCACACAATAATGTGATTCAATATTTCTGTGTATTTCAAAATGATCACCGCTATAAGCTGTTACCATTAATTTCAAATACAACTATATCACTCATGCACAACGTTAATTTGCTCCTCTTAGTCCAATCCTTGTATCTTTTGTTTCTTTTCTTACTTTATTGACCAGAACCTCCATTATAGTGCTCCACAAAAGTAGTAACAAGGGGGATCCTTACTGAATTCCAGATTTTAGAGGGAATGCTTTTGCCATTGAAAACAATACTTGTCATATTTTTCTGTTATATACTTTTAATCAAGTTGACTTTTGTTTTTCTAGTTTACAATGAATTTGTAATGAATATATACTGAATTTTATTGGATGTCTTTAATACTTCTTTTACAACACCAATCTGTTATTGTAAATTACAATAATTGCATATTAAGTGTCAAGAAGTCTTTCATTCCTGGAGTACATGTAGTGAGATTAAGATACACTATATTTTTCTTTCTTTTTCTCTTTCTCTCTCTCTCTCTTTCTGTCTGTTCGTCTGTCTGTCTTTTTAGGGCTGCACCTGTGGCATATGAAAGTTCCCAAGCTAGGGATCCAATCAGAGCCACAGCTGCAGGCCACAGCCACAGCAACACAGGATCCAAGCCACGTCTGCAACCTACACCACAGTTCACTGCAACACTGGATCCTTAAGCCAATGAGCAAGGCCAGGGATCAAACCCACATCCTCATGGACACTAGTAAGGTTCGTTACCGCTGAGCCACAATGGGAACTCCCATTGTATTTTTTTCAATTATCATTGTCTGCTGATTTTTCCCTCTGAGCCCGTGTTCTTTTTTGTGCTCTACTGCTTACTATGTATTATCCTGTAATATATTTTATGAATGGTTACACTTCAGATAGGATTGTACATACTTATCTTTATAAAGTCTAATTTTAATGAAATCTGAACAATAAAAGAGCCATTGAATATTTTAAGCATATTGACTTCCTTTCCAGATTATATGCTATTTTGATTAGAGCTTTAGTTGTCTACTTTTTATTCATGATAAGAAGTTATGATGTTTATTTGTACATTTAAGATTGGTTTAATTTTCTGATATTAGCCTTTTTCCCAGGGTAAGCTGGCTTCTTTGTTCTCTTACACTCCCACGTCATCTTTTCTTTTTTTCTTTTTTTTAACAGTTTTTGTGGGGGCTTTGGGAATTTCCAGGACTTCCTTTGAGTTTAAGAACAATATATTATAATGTATGCTTGTTGTTGAACGACTTCTGAATATGGCTAGACTGCAACACTGCTGAAAAAGTGTCATTCCTTTACTGGAGCACAACTGTCATAAACTAAGGTCCTGGTTGTGTCAAAATCACCTGTTCTGTATTCCTTTGTACTGTGAGATGGAGGTATCAATGTCCTTTCTATGAAAAAAGTAGCAGGAAAGAATCATCTAAATATTCTGAGTGACTTTCATGTATAATTTCCATTTTTCCTTGGCAGTATACATTTACTTTATCATGATTATCAAAGTCTAAGAGAAACATATAGTTAAAAAGTAAAATGATATAAAATATGTTACTTCAAAGTTTAGAAAGAAACAATTAGCTTTTTAAAATCCTTTTCGGGTATCTTATTATGAGGATATGAAGAAAATCATAAAAATGACTGACAAATTTAATAACTCCAGAAAACGGTTTTGATCTTTCCTTCTCTAACCTTGCCTTGTCATTTGGTTTATTTTTAAGTAAAATATTTTGGCTGTAATATCAATTCCTTCCATCTGGCTAGTTCATTAAAATCATACACACACATACACGCAAATATAAAATCATTCATACATATGGCATAAGCCCTACTACAATTCACAATTAAATTGTATTAATTCATTCATTGCTGCACTTTTGTCAGCAGGATAAAGACAGAGAACTGAACTAGAAATCCAAGGCCACCTATATCAAAAACTTGTGAGAGAGAGCACATAACAGGAAGAGTGTGACACAATGAAAGTTAAGCCTACTCTTCCATGATGAAATTGTGAAATAGAAAATCAGATACTGAATCAGAATCTCAAAATATACAGCCATTGTACATTCAAAACATCATGAATAAGATTATTTGTGAAACATCAGATTAAGCTAAATATTTATTTCACATTCCAAAATTTAGGATAACTCAAATTCATGTGAATAGTATTGGAAAGTATAATATTCAGATATGAATGGAAGAAATTTTTTCTTTTTTGCTACAGCAGAAGGATCTATGGATAAAAGCAAGCTATATTATAACGTTTTGTCCCATGAGCTCCAATAATTATTTAAGAAATAGTTTTTGAACTCTTTGGCAGAAAGTCATTTTGAAGAGCCATCTGTCTTTCTTTTTCTTGCTCTTCATGACATTTCTAAGCAATTGTGCAGATATCTCCTGTATTACAAACATCCTAGGAAGCAAAGGTCAGAAAAATTTCCAGGTATGTGCATATATACACACACAACCCCCCAGCAAACACATACACATTTACAGTATTACAGAGTCTAAAAACAATGGATGTCTAAGACTGAGGTTGGGGCAGGAGAACAAAGATATGCCCTAGCCCCTGGGCACCGCACTGAGTGACAAGACACAGGTGGACACTGCTGGGAAAGGGAAGGAAGTCTGCAGTTACCCTGAGTCCAAGCAAAATCTTGCTGCTGTTATAGGACAAGCAAGAAAGCTCTAATGCCCATGAGAACACTGCTCTGACACAAAGCAGAGGTGTGCTGCCTCTAGGCCAAGGCCAGGAACACTGGGCCCCTTGCAAGGTCTGGGGACCAAGTATACAGAATCTTTCTAAGTTTGAGGACCTAGCAAATGATATAAAACCCTCCAATGGCATCTCCACCCCACCAAAATACATGTATGTTAACCACGCTTTGTGGTTCTCTGTATTCTGGTCCTTTGATATATTGGGGCCTTGCTGAACCTGGGAGGATGGTTCATTTCAGGGTTAGCTAGTTCCTAGACATAGCAGAAATCTTGCCTGTGACTATACCTTCATTTCTATTTGGAGCTTATAAACAAGCACCTCATTTATTAGGCTCTCACTCTGGGCCATTAGCCATCTACTCTGATTACCCCTGAGTGAGGTATCAGACAACTAGGGACAGACCCTGTGACCCAAACTGCTGAAATTATTCAAATTAACCAACCCTAACCTGGTACACAGCCTTGCCCATTCTTTCTCACAGAAATCATAATAAAGGCTTTCATCCAAGTTTTCTCCTTTCTCCCACTGCTTCTTCACTGACCCTGGTGCTACCCTATGTGGCCCTGCATCAGAGGGTATGCTCCCTTTTCTTAGGATCGTTGAGTGCACCAAACTGTTTCCTCAATTGCAATCATTCCCTGATCTATTGGCCTTGTAAATGACAGAATCTACTTTTCTAAAAAAACACCTTACACCAAGTAATGAACAGCAGTCTACTTCAGATAAATGGGAGGCATTGCGAAGTCTCATCCATGCCACAGTCACTAAGGACCTGTGAAAGACAGTATTGGAGCACGTACACTGAGAAAAACACCTCAGCATTCCAGATCTTCCACAAAATAAAGCTGCAGTTTACCAGTTGGGGAATTTTTTTTAAACTAAACTATTTTTTGTTTTTCTTTTTACAGCCGTACTTGCAGCATATGGAAGTTCCTGGGCCAGGAGTCAAATTGGAGCTGCAGCCAAAGCCATGGCAACACCAGGCCCGACTGCATCTGTGACCTATGCAGCAATATTGTATCCTTAACCCACTGAGCAAGGCCAGGGATCGAATCTGCAACCTCACAGGGACAATGTCACGCCCTTAACCTGCTAAGCCACAATGGGAACTCCTAAAGTAACCATTTAAATTTCAGATAATTGTAGATTTATAAGTAGTTCTAGGAAATAAGATAAAGAGATCTCATGTGTGCTTTTCCTAGTTTTTCTCAAGGATAATATTTTGCCATTTCCGAATTCCCTCTAATTTCCACATCCTTCTTTGCCCTGACAAGCACTTATCTGTTCCTTATTTTCATAACTTTGTCATCTCAAAACTACTATATACTTGGAATCACATAGTAGGTAATATTTTGGGATGACTTTTTTCTATCAGCATAATTTCTGGGAGATCCATCCAGGCTACTATACGTGTGAAGATTCAGTTCATTCTTATTGCTGAATACTGTTCCATGGTACGGAGCTCCCACAGTTTGTTCAACCATTGACCAGTTGAAGGACAACTGGGTTGTTTCCAATTTTTTATCAACTATAAATAATGCTGTTAAAAAGATTTATGTACATCTTTTTTTTTTTTTTAATGTGAAATAGTTTCAGTTCTTTCCGATAAATGCCCAGGATTCCATTGCCGGGTTATATGGTAGTTGCATACCTAGTTTATTAAGAAACTGCCTAACCATTTTCTAGAGTTACTGTATCATTTTGAATTCCCACCACCAAAGGATAAGCAGTATCTCCACATTCTCTCCAGCATATGATGCTGTCACTCCTTTTTTTTCTTTCTTTCTTTCTTTCTTTTTTTTTTTTAGCTATTCTAATAGGTGAGTAGTGATATCTCATTCCGGCTTTGATTTACATTTCCCAATGGGCAATGATGTTGACAGCTTTTCACATGCTTATTTACCGTCTGTATATCCTCTTCAGAGAAATGTCTGTTCGTCTCTTTTGCCTATGCTCTAATGGGAATGTTGGTTCTGCCTTTTACTGTTCAGATTTGAGAGTTCATCATGTATTTTAGATAGTGATCCTTTGTTATGCATGTTTTGCAAATATTTTCTCCCCATGTGTAGCTTGTCCTTTCTTTCTCATAACAGAATCTACTGCACAAGGTTTTTATTTCGATGAAGTCTATTTTATCTATTTCGCCGTTTACGGATTGTTTTTAGTGTTAACTTGAAGAAAATTTTGCCTAGCACGGTATCTCTAAGATTTTCTTCTATTTTTTTTTCTCTCCTGAGGATTTCACTTCTTAAATATAAGGCTATGGTTCATTTTGAGTTACTTTTTAATAAGGTTTGATTTAGGCTTATTTGTTTGTTCGTTTATTTAAAAGACGCCCAATTGCTTAAGTGCTTTTTATTTGCAAAGTTCTTTTCTCCACTCAGTTTTTGTACATTTGTCAAAAACTCATTGTGCATAGTTTTGTTAGGTTATCTCAGCATTCTCTGTCTCCATTAATTACGTATCTAACCTGAAAATACCACACAGTCCTGATTACTCAAGCTATATAATAAAATTTGGAAAGTGAGTAGGTTAATTCCTCTTAATTCTTTTTCTAAATTGTTCTATTTTCACTCCTTTACCTTTTTTACATATACATTTTAGAATAATATTGTCTATATCTACTTTAAAAGTCTTGCTGGGGTTTTGATGGTAACCATTAAATCTGTCTATTATTTCAGGAATAACTTCCATCTTTGCTATGTGGCAACCTCCAAACCATGAACACGTCTATCCACTTATCTAGATTTTATTTGATTTCCACAATGCAAAGGTTTAGTCTTGAGCACACAAATACTGTGCATATTGTATTAGATTTACCTCTAATTTTGAGTAATTATAGATGAATTGCAGCGTCCATGTGTTCATTTCCAACTCAAAATTATACAATAGACATTGGGATGTTTAACTTCCTTAATAATGCTAAGAGTTTTAAAAATGGATTTTTGTGATTTTCAAGAAAAACAACCATGGCATCTGCAAACAGTGAGATTTATTTCTTCTTTTCTAATCTCTAAGCTTTTTATTTCCTTTCCTCCCCTTACTGCACTGGCCTATATGAATTAGAATGGGCGAGGAAACATCTTCCCTTGTCTCCAGTTGGGCAAAAAACATTTTATCTGTCACCATTAAGCAGAATGAGAGTTGTGACATTTTGTAATTGAGGATTACCTCTCTATTCCTAGGTTTCTAACAGTTTTTCTTTATGATATACATTTAATTTTGTCAAATGACTTTACTGTACTGATCAATGGAATTTTGAGACTTTCATTCTTTCACCTATTAATGTGGTATATACACTTTGATTTTCTAATATTGAACAATCTGATATCACTAGAATAAATCAACCTTGATTATGGTGTAGCATTTTATATATTATACTTATTGGTATTCCTTTAAGAATTTTTGCATCATATTTTCAGTGATATTGGTCTACAGTTTTCCATTTTGGTTCTGTCTTCATCTGGTTCTGGTATTGAGGTGATATTTGCTTTTATAAAGGAACAGCTATTTACTGGAAGAGCATGTGCAGATTTGATGTTACTTTAAATATTTGATAGAACTCTCCAATGGTATCATCTGGGTGAGAGATTTCTTTGGGGGGATTTGTTAACTCATGAATTCAATTTTTTTGATAAAGGGATGGCCAAACTATATCTTATGATATAAGTTATGAGAGTTGCTGGTTTTGATGAATTCATCTAAATTATCTAATATATGTGTGTAGAGTTATGATATTCCCTTATCATCCCTTTGATGTCTACAGAATCTATAGCCTAATCCCCCGCTTCATTCCTGATATTGACAATTTGACTCCTCTTTTTACTGAGTCACTCTTTCTATAGGTGTGTGAATTTTCTTGATCTATCAAAGAACCAGCCCTTTGTTTCACTTATATTCTCTACTGGGTCTTTCGTTTTCATTTGTTTTGCTTTCAATTTCATTGACTTCTGCTACCTTTATTATTTCATCCTCCATCCTTACTTTGGATTTAGTTTGATCTTGTTTTTCTAGATTCTTGAAGTGAAGGGTTAGAGTACTGATTTGAATTTTTCCTCTTTTCTAACATATGCATTTAGTGCTATAAATCTCCCTCTCAGCCTTTGTTAGCTGTGTCCTACAAATATTTATATGTTATGTTTGCACTTGAATTAAGTTCAATCTAAATTTTATTTCTATGAAAGTTTCTCTTTGAATCATTGTTTATCTAGACGTGTTGTTTGGTTTCCAAGTGCTTTGAGATTTCCTATTAGCTTCCTGTTATGGACTTTTAGTTTGATTCCATTACGGTTAGAAACATACTCTACTTGATTTCAGTTCTTTCACATGTGTTAAATTTGTTTTATGGCCAAGAATATGTTCTATCTTGTAGGATGCTTTATGGGCACTTGAAAAGTGTCTTATAAGTATGTTGCTACTGTTGCATGAAAAGTTCAATAAAAAATGATTGGATCTGTTAGTTGATGATGTGGTTTAGTGCTGTTATATCCTTGCTTTTTATGTGTAGTTGTTTTATCAATTTTTGAGAAAAATGTTTTGAAGTTTCAACTCTAATCATGGATTTGAGTGCTTCTACTTACACTTCTTTCAGTTTTGCTTTATACATTTTAAAGATCAATTGTTTGGTGTAAATACATAGGGATTGTTCCATTTTCTTAGCAGATCCATCATTTTATTTTTATATAATGTCCCTCTCTACTTTTGGAATAGTCTTTGCTCTGCAATCCATATTATCTCCCTATATTAATTCTTCTGTTCCTACTTTAATATTTGCATTTATACATTTTTTTTACTTTTAATATGCATATATACTTATATTTGAATTGAGTTTCTTATGGACAGCATGCAGTTGGTCATGATTTTTAATCCATTCTGCCACTATATATGTTTTAATTGGCCTTATTTAGACTATTGGTATTTAATGCAATTATTTATGTGTAAGGCTTTAAGTCTGCCTTTTGTTTTGCTTTGCTTCCTCTTTGTTATGTGTTTCATTTTTCCTTTTTCTTCCTCTTGCCTTCTCATCGATTACTTAAACATTTTTAGAATTGCATTTTGACTTACCTTTACTGTTTGTGAGTGTATCTCTTTAATAGGTTTTAGTGGTTGCTCTAGGAACTATACAACATACATGTAAACTGTAATAATCTACTGGTGTCACCATTTTGCCAGTTAAGTAAAATGTGGAAAGTGTACAAACTTCTATACACTTTACCCTCTTATTAATAATCCAATTGCTGTAAATATTTCTTCTACATGCATTTAGTTATTTGCTAAGAAAAAAAACATATTTAAAAATAAAAAGACTTGTACTCGAATGTTCAAAACAGGATTACTCTCAATTTCTGAAGACTGGTAACATTCAGTTCTCAGGTGAACTGACAGGCATTTTGGTACATCAATATGGTGAAATGTAGTAGCAGGAATAAGAGCCAACTGCTAATACAAACAACAAAGATGCATTCAACAGCATTAAGTGAAAGGAGTCATCAAAAAGAAAATGTCAGTAACAAAGCAAAAATAAAAACAAAGTAACCATAGGTCTCCATTTTTAAGACACTCTTCAAGGACAAAACTGTAATAACAAAAATCAAATTAGTGGTGCCAGGGGCTGGGTGTGGTAGGAGTGAATTGACTTAAAGTGAATTAGAGGGAACTCTATGATATAATGGAAACTGCAAATTAAAAATTTTAATTCAGTTAAAACAATATATTACTACATATGTAAAGCACCTTGCAGAATGATTTCATACATTACCTCATGTAATCATCATACGAACTTTTCTATATAGCTTGTGCTATCCTTTCATTATTTAAGCTTCATGAGACGGAGGCTAAGAGAACCTATTGTCTTTCTATTGCCACTAATATTGGGTAAGTTAATGCGAAATTTAGCAGAGGTAGGAAAGTAACCATTGGACTGGCTAATCTATAGGTTTTCCTATACATCATGCATTATATACTCCCTTTATAAATAGGCTATGCTATTCTGTATTAGTGTATAATTTTTCAAAATTTATACCTCGAGCAGAGTTAGGGCTGCATGTAAGTCAAAAAAAATCCAACAATGAGTTTTAAAGGATGACATTCACAGGCATGGTTATAAGAGCAAGAGGGTGAAAGAATAACTATGAGGGACCTAAGAAGATACAAACCAGTCCTTGAAGAGAAACGAGAGAAGCACGGGAAAAGCAGAATGATCAGCTTCATTTTGCTGATATCCACAAATATATTACAAATAAATAGAAAAACTATTTGGTGCATCTTAAAATTGTTTTTAACCTTTCTGAAAGGTTCATAGAGGTTGTTTTCAGCTTTAACATAAAGCATCTAATAGTTTCCATCAGAAATTAAATATGAGCATATGTCTCTTCTTCTTGGCTATTCCTATCAAATGTTTCAAGGTAATAAAAATGGACCATCAAAACATTGTAAACCAAACTATAATGGAAAAAATAAAAATAATTTTTCACAAAAAGAACAATCGGATAAATCACAGATCAGAGGGCATCTGGCCAGCTTAAATTGTCTAAAGAATGTTCTGACATTTTCAGTACTGTATTACTTAAAATAGCCAACTAGGTGGGTGCAGTGGTTCTGACTCTTCCAGGAATAGATTTGCTTACAAATGGCAGGAAGCCTTGACAGAATTCTGATTGATAGTTATACAGTCATTCACCTTGTTTCAGACCTATCATTTGCTTTGCCTTCCCAGAGCAAAATGTTCTAACAGTCACCAAAATGAAGATGAAGAAGTGCTGAGCTTATTCAAGCCACTCTAATCCCCAAATACAATTAGCATCCAACCTTGTCATGTATCTATCCTTCTAATACTTTTTCAGCTACATGCAGTTCTGTGGCTCTGATTAAAAACAGTGGGTGGCCTTGATCACTTAAGATGCTTCTTATAAAATCAACATGAGTCTAGCAGAGAAAGAGAATGAAACCAAATAGAAAGATGGAGACTACATAATAGTCCAAAAGAAAGCCAGTGATATATGCCAAGAAAGACATTTTCATTTTAAACTATTTATTGACAAGATTAGGTGAGGAAGATGGAAAAACCAGATAATACATTTTTACAGTATTAATTTGAACAATAGAAAGAAGAAAACAGTTTTCTACTATATGACTACTACCTGTCACATATTCTTCAGTTTCATATTAATTATCTCATTTATCCTCATAATGATCTTCTGAGGTACCTATTATTTTCATCATTCTACAAAGGAAGTTAATAAAGATCAGAAATTCTAGAAAACTTGTCTATGCTCATGGATTCAGTATGTAGCAGAGAAGACTTCAAATCCAGATTCCTCTGATCTTAATGACTAAGCTACTTTAGAGGGGTGGTTCAGTCTCCAAAACTTATAAAGCAATTTTACTTTTTCATTTATCAGTTAGCTTCCTGGCTTTTCAGTAACTATGCTTTCTGATAATAACCCTACTGTATCTTTGACATATCTATTTTAAATGACTTCGTATCTCATGTGTTATGTATATATGAAATGAATTTGTTAACTCTTAGGAGTGAAAGAAGGATCCTGCCCAGTTACTAAAACAAATATAAAGCTTTGAGGTTTGTTGAAAAAGAACTGTTAGAAACTTTCAGTAGATAACAAAGAGTACACTGTAGCTATAATGAAATAGTGAGAAACGTCTTTATATACTGCTAGGGACAGAGTACTAGTTAAGTAAAAAAGCAGAGTTCAAGAAAATACATACCTTAGAGAAGTTTTGTTTAAGAAAGAAGAAGAAGGAGTTCCCATTATGGCTCAAGCACGTTAAGGACCCAACAGAGCTTTTGTGAGGATGTGGGTTTGATCCCTGGCCTCACTCAGTGGGTTAAGGATCCAGCATTGCCACAGGCTGTGGGTTAAGATTCCATAGGGTACAGATGTGGCTTGAATCTGCCATTGTTATGGTTGTTGGGTAGGCCTACAGCTGCAGCTCCGATTTGACACCCAGCCTGGGAACTTCCATATGCTGTAGGTGCAGCTGTAAAAAGAGAAAAAGAAGGAGTTCCTGTCGTGGCTCAGTGGAAATGAATCCAACTAGGAACCATGAGGTTGCAGGTTTGATCTCTGGCCTCGCTCAGTGGGTTAAGGATCCTGTGTTGCCATGAGCTGTGGTGTAGGTTGCAGACGCAACTAGGATCCCGCATTGCTGTGGCTCTGGCGTAGGCCAGTGGCTACAACTCCTGTTAGACCCCTAGCCTGGGAACCTCCACATGCCGCAGGTGCGGCCCTAAAATGACAAAAAGACAAAAAAAAAAAAAAGAGAGAGAGAGAGAGAGAAAGAATAAAATAAAGAAGAAGAAGGAAGAAGGATAATAATGTGTATTCAATTTTGCTTACATTTTGCAAAATAGATACTGGAAAGGTAAATAAGAAACTTATAAAAACAGTTACCTATATGGAAATAGAAGTGAGGAAAGAAATAAAGGGATGCAGCTCCTCATTGTTATGGGAATGAGATTTCTCTTTTTTATGGTTTAACTTTAAAACCATATATATATCTAACCTATTCAAAAGTAATTTAAGGAGA